>JBBPLV010000004.1:0-107719 GCA_038089975.1 Boletellus ananiceps | reverse complement strand
CTCAGGAGTGTGGACTACATCAAACTTGTCTTAGGTGAACAGGTCCGGGGTTGGGACAGAGGGACAAACCTTTCCGACGGATGGGAAGCCAATGAGTGCGACACGAGCGTCCCCAGATTTTTGCACATCGAAACCAACCCCTGCAGGACCCGACTTGGAGGTAGGCTCGAGGAGCTGGGCACGATAGCGAGCAAGCTTCGCCTTGAGCAGACCGAGGTGATATTCTGTCGCCTACTTGAAAGACGCGTCAGATATCTGAGAGACCACTTTAGACGGGAGACCTTGTTCTTCTGAGCTGTTGATCGGGGAGTGAGCATTTGGGCTGAAAGGACAACGAGGGACATACTCCTCGCCATCTCCTCTTGATGATTTGGTCACGATCAGACAATTTGCTGAAGGCGGTGATGATGGGGTGCTCACCCTCGATCTCTTTGATCTGCATGGTTCAGGGCATTCCATCGAGACTGTAACATGAATGAAATGCCGACCTTTTCTACGATGCCCATGATGCCTGCAGAGCCAGCTTGGTGGGAGAAGAGCACTGCAGCCACGTGACCCATATAGGACGACTCCTCCAAGCCGCCGGGAACGCGCACGCCTTGGAGATGACCAGCATTCGACGAGGGATGTCGCACCAGCCATCGCTCTTCTCGCTCGAGGAGCACGACTCCAACGACGGCGACGACCCCGACTGGGATCCCCCCCCAATCACGAGGCCGCACTCCTCCACATCGTCGATACTCTCCTCTTCCATAAACACATCCTTGCGTAGCAGAGGCAAGGGTCGCCAGCCTAGGAATGCCGGACAAGTGTCAAACACAGTGTCTGCAAACTATAACCCGCCGCATAACCCTCCAAAGTACTCTGATATATACACACAGTTCGTTAAGCGTTACAGGTCGGAGCCAGGCCTCTACGACGATCCCAGAAGTGATCCAGACTCGAACTACTTCCAAAGAGGGTTGGGTCAACTTATAGATGCAGGCGACAGCGATGATGAGGACCTCAATCGCACAAGTTTCATCGGCGGAGACGCATACGACCGTTTCTCGACCCTCATGCACGAGTCTGATCCAATCGAGCCTGCGACAGTGGAGGATCGCCAGCGTTTGGAGTGGCAGACCATGCTTGCATCCGTCCTTGATGGTGATGTGCTTAGATCCGAGAAAACTCGCATTGCTGTTGCGCTCGAGTCTTCTGGTGAAGAACACAACAATGTCCATATCAATATCTGGCTTGGGCTGCACGCAAAGTTTGCTGGGAGGAAGGAAGAAGAGGAGCGCAGATATATCGAAGAGAGGAGGATGCGCGTCGTAGACCCCGTCATAGAGGAGATAAACTCTTTCAAGCTCTCAGATGCTGAACGCGACCCAACTGTAGCCTTGCAACGGGTCAACTCTCTTCTTTATAGACTCGAGGCAGCCCAGTCCCTTTACCCAACCCTCAAGGCTTTCAGTACGGACAAGGTTGCCGCTTCGGAGGTGCATTTCCAGGCCCGCTGTGAAACTCTCAACACATGGTCAACTGTCCTTACGTCTTTGCGTCGCCATATCGCCCTCTTACAGAGGTGGACAGGGAGCGAGTCGCTCGACGTGACGAAACCGCTCGCTAGCATCGATGTCTACCCTCGTTTGCAACCCAATGGCTCCTCCAAACAAACTCCGGACTGCAGCACATTCATTGAACGCGTTCTCAAAGAAGATTCAATTCAAAAAACTTTCGAAAAGGGATTCCTGACTACCGTACATGCCTTCATCGGCACTGCCCGGGATGCCCAAGTCAATCTTTCTTCTTACTTTAAAGATATGAACCTCCCCACTATCGAAACCGAATTGGTACCCCTCATCTCATTCCCCACTAAACTTGCCCAGGCGTGTTTACGCGTGCGCCTCGACTACGTTCAGAAACTCAAGGACCCCGAAGTCCTTATTATCGACCAGGTCACCGAAGATGTAAAGATCAGTCTGGGGTTGGCTTGCACACTCAAGAGGCAGTACGAGGCGTTTCTTGCCCCCGATCCAGGGGGAAGATGGAACTTGCCTAGGTGCATAAGCGAAGATTATGATACTACTATTCTTGAGGCCTTGTCGATATTCTTCAGGCTTATTCACTGGAAGCTCAAGAGTGGTGTCAAAGGCATTTACTTCAAGGAAACAGACGTCATTGATTCCCAATGGGCAACATTCAACGATGTCAGCATGACCGTTGTTGGGGCTTCCTCTGTAGTAGCTGAGCAGGTTTGGTGCGCGCCACGACATTCTCTAAAAGTTGGGAGTAACCAGTATCTTACAGCTCGCTGACCAATCGACTGATGGTTCGAGTTGCCAACTACTTCGAGACTCAAGTCCGCCTCCCTTCCTCTGCGAATGGCCAGGTACATAAAGCCTTCAATCCGGTTCTCCAGGGTGATATCATCACCAGCGCCGGTCAGATGACCGACGAACAGAAAGTCAACTGGTATGGCAAGATACTAGACAACGTCCGGTTGCGATACCGTAAACTCCAACGCTTTGCGAGGTTCGTGTATCTGCATCTCCAAGATTATTCTAACTCCAGGTGTGCAGAGCACTCACGCAAAGGATAAGTAATTCGGCGGAATACAACCTTGAAAACGTCCCTCTCGAGCAGTTTATAGCGGTCCTAGTCGCAACAGATCATCTCCTAGTCTACACCCAGACCTATGAAGAGGACGGTACTTATATAGTGGCCTCGAGCGCGCTTCGAGACCGCCCCGAGGCTATCCGTCGCATTCTTCTTGAATCTTTTCACGTCAACGAGGTTGGGGATGACGACGGGCTGCCACACCCCGTACTCGATAATGTTGCAGAGTATGCGGACAGCGACGAGGATGAAGAGGCCGAGTATCTTTTGCTGTTGTCTCCTCGCAATCTATTCATCTGGAATGGACTGGTTCACATGCTAGAGTTACCAAGAATAGAGCTCGACATGAAGGATAACCGGGTGAGGCTGGTTGCGGACGGTACAATGCGCCGACTCGCGTTGGCAAAGCAGCAATTTGCCGACATTTTTATTCCCGTTGATGAGGATGACGAGTCACTCGAGGCATCTTTCGCTCCCCCGCCCTGCATAATCGAACAGCAAGCACATATACCAGCTGTCAATCGCGAATTACGCAAGATCTCTCGTGCAACAAATAAACTCGCTGAATCCATCGTTGATTCGGTCCACCACGTTCGCAATTCCCTGCGGCATGCCGTCCAATACCAGGAACTACTCGAGAACTGGTATTTGTTCGCATCCGAACATGGTCAGCACGCACAGAAGCACATGGAACGCTCTACGATGACCAAATTCAATCGTTCCCTCATCCGGCTTGCCATTTCCTGGGTTTCCTTCATCTGCGATGACTGCGATCCAACCGATCGAAAGACCTTCAAGTGGGCTGTTAACGCGCTTGAATTCACGCTACATCGCACTAGGCGGAGCAATATCCTCCACATGTCAAGCGATCAATTTGAGATGCTTCGACAGAAAGTAGCAAGTTGTATGACATTATTGATCAGCCACTTTGATATCTTGGGTGCCCGGTCGACTCTGGAGGCACGCAAAGAGAAGGAACGGCAAGAAGAGCTACTCCGCGAACAGGCATCTCTTGTCGCGGATGACCCGCTTTTGCAGCGTTCGCAGTCGCCCGTCAATGACGACTACATCATCACCTCCAATGCTTATGCGTATACACCAGCTCATGTTCGTGTTTTCTGGGAAAGAATTGCCAAGGTTCTTGAGGCTCTTGAAAAGGAGCGCGAGCAAATAGGTTCAGAGAATCATCTAATTGGACGCGTACTCGACGATGAGAAGTTGGAGGACCGATCCCTTGTCTTCCTTGCGTCCTCCAGCTCGAATATCTCAATCCGTTGGCAGCAACGGCGTTTTATTGGCGCAGGGGCATTTGGCTCCGTCTATCTTGCAGTCAACCTTGATTCCGGGTCGCTCATGGCCGTTAAGGAGATCAAGTTTCAGGAGCTCTCTGGGCTACCCAATTTATACTCTCAGATCAGAGACGAGCTCAGTATCATGGAAATGCTGCATCATCCAAATGTCGTCGAGTATTACGGCATCGAGGTGCATCGAGACAAAGTGTACATCTTCGAAGAGTATTGCCAAGGAGGGAGCTTGGCAGCGCTTTTGGAGCACGGGCGGATTGAGGACGAAAGTATCATCCAGCTATATACCATGCAAATGCTGGAAGGACTTGCATATCTCCACTCGAAAGGTATTGTGCACCGTGATATCAAGCCCGATAGTGTGTTATTCTCCTCATGATAGCGAATTTTGATGGCTTACGTGCTTCCCAGACATCCTCCTCGATCACAGGGGGGTTATCAAATATGTTGACTTTGGAGCGTCCAAAATCCTCGCAAAGAACCGCACGATGCAACGGTCTCGTCGTGGTTCAGACATGGTGAACTTGGCAAAAGCTGGTGGTCTTGGTGGTGGGCTCGGGATGAACAACAGTCTGACGGGTACACCGATGTACATGTCTCCCGAGGTCATCAAAAATGACAGAAGAGGTCGTCACGGGGCCATGGACGTGTGGTCGTTGGGCTGTGTTGTGCTCGAGTTTGCCACGGGTAAGAAGCCCTGGAGTAACCTCGATAACGAATGGTACGCACCATCTCATTGACCTTCGCCTCCCTACGTTCCGTTCATGACAGATCTAAAGGGCCATCATGTTTCACATTGGGGTCGCTACCCAACACCCACCTCTTCCAGAGCCGGGCCAACTGAGTGATCTCGGAATCAATTTTATCAAACAGTGTCTGACTATCGATCCCGTTATGCGCCCAACGGCTGTTGAGCTCTTGGATCATCCCTGGATGCTCCAATTTGGCGAAACCCTCTTGGGCATTGGCGATGCAGAACTCACCCCCGCCCCACCCGTCGAGATTTCCCGTAATAAAAAACATGAAATGGACCCAACTATGAAGCCGGCTACCGGCGCCCGAGAGAGGGAGCTCGAGGCTATTCAGATACCCTCACCTATGTCATCCTCTACTGGTGTGCCAACCCCTGATAGCGATTGAAGGTATTTACTTGGTTTGTCTTGTAGCTGTATTTTGGACGGTCCGTTTTGACTTGGACTCTTCTTTTCCCGAGTTTTCGACGCACATGTAGCTAACTTATATACCTTCATGCTCAGCCGTATTGTGTAACATACTATTCATCGCTTAGTACTTAGCACTTAATCCGGAGTGTACGCACACATAACACACAACACGGGCACTTCAATTCAGGTCCTGCTGTGCAAGCCATACACATCAAATTCGGTACCAACGATGGTTCTTTGCGATGAACCATGAAACCGTCTCTCCGTCATCGAGCGTCTTGAGCCATCCAGGCAAACTGCGAATGGTTTCTACTCTCGCATCCGTTCGGCACTCCAGAGCGCCATCTTCCAATAGTGATGAAAGAAGGTCGATGATCTCTTGTCTATCGTACACCGCTCGCAGACGCCATCGCAACTCAGCCTAATGCCATTGGTTCAGGGTGAGGGAACGGTGTGTGCCAACAAAACCCACCTGGCTAATACCGGGGTGTAGGTAAATGACGCCAACGACAGCCCGCTGTGCTGCTCCCCACGCCCCGTCAAGTCTATATCCACGGAGATCAAGCCACCGCCGGGGGGTGATGAGTGTCAGCGGCTCGTCAGACACAATTACACTCCAGGCGTCACAGTAGTCCCCGGCCATTAGTACTGGAGTATTGAGATATATCCAGAACAATATTGGAGGCGACGTTAATGTCATCTTATGGACGAGCCAGAGGAGATGTCGTTCTAATCCAGCTTCCATACACTGCAGTAGTCAGCTGATTGTCGACGCTACTTGGGAAATGTCAGAAACATACCAAACACGTGGCCTTACTGAGTCCTGTCTCCTTCAGGTGACGTACATTATCGAAGATTCGACGAGCAAGATCACGATCTGACTGGCCGAGGCTGGATGTAAATACTGCAAAGGTCGTGTTGAGACATGCAAAACAGTTGATGAACCCGGATTCTGTTTTGAGACTACACGCAGCTTCCTTTCCATCAAGTGTCGTTCCATGGACCTCTTGTTCCAATACGTCAGAGTCAGAATCGATGGTAGGGCTCTCGTAGCAGTGATTCCGGTTCTCATCTGAGTCCACAACGGATGTACGGGTAAACCTTAATCGTATGCTGGTCTCAATATCCTCGTCGTCTGTGAGCCAATGAGCACACCACCCAATGCGAGAAAAATCTCTGTACCTGCTCTCTTACTGTTCCAATCAATTTTTTGTCGGGCGGCTTGTGACTGAGATAAATCCACGGTGAAATCCACCTCAAATTCTCTATCAGGATATTGGTGGTAGTGTGCCGGATTACCACTTGCCTGATCTTTGGAAACAAGGTGCAATAACGTAGCGATGTCACCTTCCGAGGTTATAAGGGGCCATTCCATTTCGTCCACCACTTTTTCGGCAATCAATTCTTCCAGCGAAATCGCATCCTGAAACAAATCTCGAGGAAATGGTCCACCAATGCCGCTGAGATTGCTATACAGTCATTCATTAGCACCTTCGACCAGGGCCAAGTGACACCACCTACGTGTCTGAAATCTTGAGCATCCTACCTGGCTTCGGTTTCTTCAGATCTCGCACAAGCTTGGACAGCACACCCTGACGCAGGAGATTGGACTTTGCAACAGAGACACACTGATCTCCGGCACTGTGGAGCAAACGAGTGGCGCTATCGGGATCGTAGAGTTCGCCAGGTGTTGCAAAGACCATCTTTCAACGAATGAATTACTGCCCAACGTGACAATGAACATGCAAACCTTTAACGCTGCCTCTGCAAACTGCACCTTTTCGTTCCTCGCATCCCCGTATACGCAATCAGGTTCTCTTGTAAAAGCATGACTTCGAAGCTGCTTTTCTCTATTTTCCTCAACCGTTGTGCCCCACATAAAGTCCCAAGCCGGCACAGATGCAACTTCTTCTGTAACATCGTAGAATGTACAAAGATCTTTGACAGAATGGGCCAGATTACTTGGTGCCTCGCGTTCCATGAACCCCACCCGCCTGGTTGTCATTGAGTTTGCCAATGAAGGAGAACTCAGCACTCACAAGGCATTCTTATCCACATGGTTCCGAAGGAATTCAATGTGTTTCATTAGATTGAAGTTGGAAGGACTACTCGGATCCTGGTCGGGAAGATGAGGTGTCCCTCTGTGTTGTAACCAGACTGTATACCACTGATCCTCCAAACGTTTCAT
Source organism: Boletellus ananiceps (assembly GCA_038089975.1). Lineage (NCBI taxonomy): Eukaryota > Fungi > Basidiomycota > Agaricomycetes > Boletales > Boletaceae > Boletellus > Boletellus ananiceps. The sequence continues at coordinate 100,463 of JBBPLV010000004.1, read as the reverse complement.
ATACAAATCATCAACAGGATTATCTCTGAGATGCATGATACGCTGCCTGACTGAGTTCCTCGGTATTGCCGGGAATACTTGGTCGAGTGCAGACAAGTCGAGTCTGGTAGTCCGGCATCGCGCTCGAATAATAGCAGAGGCGTCGCGTGCTAATTCGTCGAACTCTCGTGTCCAATGGACTCTCGGCCGTCTCGACACTGATTCGAATTCTCCATCAGCCCGCATAAGTGACAGGGGAGGGATTACTACCTTCACTTTCTTCCTTTGCTTTCCCCTTCCTTTTCGTGTTCGTAGCAGACGCGTCCTGTCGTTCAACCAAGCATTCAACTGGTTTTTCTGGGGGATCGGGCACCACTGGAGGTGGTCCAGCAGCAGGGTTGCGCACTTCGCTGTCATCCTGATCCCGCTTGCGCTGGGCGCGTGCTTTCACTGCCTTTCTACGCTTAACCGATCTTGTGTCGACACTATCTGTTTCCTCCGCTTTGCGACCCGAGACGCTCGGACCATATTCGACAGGCTCTCCTAACAACTTGGTGGACCCTGTCACAGTTAACGGCACACTCTGGCTGAGTTGGCGAAGGAATGCGTTGACTTTCTCTTGGGGGGTATCGGGAAAATAAACCAAGCACGCAGGCCTGCTGACGCCAGATGATGTCGTAAGAAAAGTCTTGAGCATCTTGACTCGACCACGGCTCTCCAAACTCTTGAACGTAGATTCCGCAGTACGCTTATCAAGACGAGTCCCAGATGGTGCACTAGTTGGTTCTTTGGCCCGTGACAAGACGTCAAGGAGTGCCGTGTGTGCCTCGAAAACATCCTTGGAGTGCATATTCGCGATCCCTCCCATGTTTTCAATGACCTTGAAGAGCTCATTTTCGCGCCGAAGAGAGGAAATATTGATACCCGAGCGTAGATTGGGGCTTCCATCAGTTCGACTCCGTTTCCACGGTCGTGAGGACGGTTGCGGGGCCACATCCTTATGTTTCTCGCCGGTGGCTGCATCGCAACTTGGAATTGGCAACGATTCTCGCCTGGTCATTTGCATGGAACCAGAATCCTGATCGAATTGCTATTAGCATGAAGCCAGGACGTGTAGATGGTGCCTACAGTTGACACCGTAGTGCGGTCCTCTGCTGGAGCGACTGATAGTACTAACGACTTCCCTTGCGAGTCACCTTTTTCCATAAGTAAAGGACTTGCCAGCGCCATTGCGTCACTGCCTGTCGACTCAGTAACTGTATACTGATTCATATTGAGCGCATTCGTTCCCGCACGCCTTGAAGAATCGCAGGAGGCAGTTTGGGGTGAATGATATGGTTGCATGTTATCGATCACTTGATGCAAAATCCCGTCTTCGAGGTCACACCCCGCTGATGACAGATGAGCTTCTGGGACACTGGTTGGTCGTTCAACGACATGCGTGATCCCTGGGGTTTTCCCAGTGGCAGGTGCTGACGAACTTCCGAGAGAAGGCCGAATCATGCTTTGTTCGAACTGGACGCTGTCAGAACCTGTAACAAGTGATGCATCGTCAGCCTGCAGGCTGATTACGATAGCCTGCCCTTCGGCAGGTACAGCGCTTGCGACCGCTTGACCACCTCCTGCAGTATGGAATTCCGTCCTTCGCTCTGACATAAACCCTCCAGAAGTAGTACCCACGGTTTCACCCTCTTTGGTAGAGGTATTCTTGCGGGGTCTTCCGCGTTTCTTCGGTGCGGTTTTAGAAGCATCTGTGAGCCCAGGTGTCTTACGCGGACGGCCTCGTTTTGGTTTAGGAAGTGGTTCATTCGCCTCTCCATCACTTGCCCCCTCGTCTCTCTGACGCTTTTTTCCTTTTGCAGCCGTAATATCTTTGAATGAATCTTGGTAGAAATGAAGCTTTCCTGCGGAAGTATAAAAATGCTTTGGATCGAGTGCAGCGAGATCTCCAACTTGCGACAGGTCGACGTCGGTGGTGGTAGTCGTAGGCTGAAGTTGCTCGCTCGCCATTACGCATTTGTATGCAGCAAGTGTGAAATATCGATGACGCCTCTCCCTGCCATAACTCTCCATGACGTCTACAGTGCCCAAGTCACCTAGATAAGTAGGTGGTCTGCTGTTGGAGGCTCGTGTTAGTAGAAGTTCAATTGTACGCTTGTCGAAGTTGCCGAGAGCAACACATATTTCCTGGAACAATAGAGATAAGGTCATATACTCATGCAATAGTATCCCAGGTTACATTAAGAGTCAGGCCAGATGGTCCGGCTTCTTCGAGCATATCTGACACTTGCTTGTGGATTGTAAGATTGGCCTTGACTTCATGATGACCAACAATGGCTATAATTCTAATTTATCGTCAGAGTTGGCAGGGGGTCCAATACAACAAACCTGGGGCGTCCTCTGCAAGGCTTGGGTCCCTTTCGTCTTCTTCTACATCCTGTCCCACAGCTACGGACACGTCGGGGAGCTGGCTGTCTGGCGTTACGAGACGTATGCACTTAATAGTGCGGTCCGAGGCTTTGCTACTTGGAACCAAAACGCGTTCAACGACGCCCTGCTGGATCAGTTCGCGCAATCTGGTCTGGAAAAAGCGCCGGTCCGTCTTGGTGGGATGCACAAAACCCTGCCATTCGATGAAAAAGAGGAATGTATTGGCATGAAGGGTCACGTACGATCGTCGTGAGCAAGTTGTTAGACTGATGTATGTGATTCCTTGATTCCCTGAGCAGCCTAACAATCCTGTTCTTGACAAGCGGGAGGCTGGAGAGATGTCTAGAGTCGATTGGATCAAAGAGGGTTTGAGATGAACTAGGTTGATCAGTGGCTTCCTCGACAGTGTCACATGACTTGACTGGACCAATGGTAGGGATGCCTTGACCATCCCGGGTTTCCTCCTGAATCCGTTGCCAAAGCGGGCTCCGTTCGACAAAGTATTTATGAATACATGTGTGGTTCCCGACTCCGCCCCGACGTGCTTTGATACTGTCAAGAGCGATCAGGAATGTGAGTGATCGAAAGAGGGTGGACGCACACCAAACCGAGTTCGACTAGTTGTTTGATGAGATAAAAACAGGTCTTTTGGTCATAACCTGTCTTTCTACCAAGCTCGACAGTTGTGATGCCGTCTTCGCGTCCTCGCGTGATTAGCTGGAGGGCACTGTAGACCATGGGACTAAGCTTCGGGGGCTGCAGAAGGGTCAGACCAGGTTGTCGTACGTGGCCCGGACACATACTCTGATATGGGAACCGGTGATCGCGGCGAAGGATGTCTCTGGATCGACCGCTATGCGGAGATGGTCGCCATATTCACGTTTCAGGTCATCCAGGTGCCTACGTCGAGCATCCCGGACGGGCACCAAGGAAGGGGGCACACCCTCGGGAACCTCCTCGCCCTTTGCCGCAGCTTTGCGCTTGGCGCTCGTCTGGGGGGCGATGTGTACCTGAGAGATGCAGCCGGGAGGGAGGGTGCCCACACGGACGGACGGCTGCTGTACGACGGCAGACCACACGAAGGCACAGAAGGCGTCGTCGACGAGCTGGGGCTGGTCGGTGTAGAAAGCGAGGATAAAATCTCTCAGGCGGGACACGTTGGAACCTGTGGGTCGGGTAAGAAAAAGTGGCGGGACGGGGACTCGAACTCGAAGAGCTGGGCGGACAACTGACCGAGGTCGCCGTCGAATGAGAGCTCGCGTAGGCAGTGATGCACGAGCTCGTCCATCTCACCGCGATGCGATAAGATTATTTATTATTCATTTTATTTCATTTGATGCGAGCGAGCAGATGTGTGACATGGTGACAGTCACTGCTCTTTGGCCAGGATGGTATGTCACCGCGCGAGTTGGGTTCTCTGTGTGCTCACCCCCCTCCAGACCGTCTGCACGGACTGTGGTGGCACGGTCATCGAATATGACTCCGCCGCAGGCAATGGCTTCTGCGTAAAGTGTGGTACCGTCGTCGAGGAGAACACGATCGTCGCCGAAGTCACCTTTGGAGAGACGTCGACCGGCGCCGCGATGGTCCAGGGAGCTTATGTTGGACAAGGGTCGAGTGGGTCACATCGTCCTGTCGTATACCCGTGTCTCAGTCCCGGTCAGCACGCGCTCGTATGAGCGGCCCCTTTGGCAAGAGGGGAAGCGCTGAATCTCGCGAGCAGACAATCGCGAACGGTATGTCGCCGAATGTTGCCGGAGATCCTCCCGCAGTCACGCCCATACAACAGCTAGCAAAAAGATACAGAGTCTCGCCACGGCTCTCCATCTCTCCGAGGTCGTCGCACTTGCAGCAACTCGTCTGTATACTCTTGCCGTGGAGCACAAATTCACCAAAGGCAGAAGAAGCGTCAACGTTGCTGCCGTTTGCCTGTATGTCGCATGCAGGCAGAAGGAAACCAGAAACTATATGCTTATCGACTTTTCCGACATTTTGCAGGTGAATAAAACCGCACACTTCAAAACTCGCTGACTTCCCACTATCTTGCCAGGTAAATGTATTTGAACTGGGCCATACCTATCTCCAGCTAGTGCAAGCCCTAAATCTCAGGCTTCCCCTCGTGGATCCCTCCCATTACATTTCCAGATTCGCCGCATTACTTGAGTTCGGCGAAGAAACTCACAAGGTTGCCACGGATGCTGTCCGTCTCGTCCAACGCTTTGACCGAGATTGGGTCACCAAGGGTCGCCGTCCAGCTGGCATATGCGGTGCAGCCCTTCTTCTTGCTGCTCGCATGAACAATTTCCGGAGGTCCGTGGAAGAAATTGTTCAAGTTGTCAAAATTGCAGACACAACATTGAAGAAACGTCTTGAAGAATTCAAGAAGACACCCAGTGGTGCGCTGACGTTGGCAGACTTCAGAACGGTATGGCTAGATGAAGAGATGGACCCGCCAGCCTTCACAAAGGGAAGGGACCGGGAAGAGAAGGAAAAGAAGCAAGTTGAGAGTGGACCAAGGGAGGCTGGAACAAAGAAGCGGAGGGGAAAGCGGAGAAGGGTGCATAGCGTATCGGAGGACGAGGTGGCCGGAGCCGAGCCGCTGTTTGGACAGGCTACTCCGTCCCCGGCGATAGATCCCGCACTTTTCAATCAGGGGATCCTTGTGGGGACAACGGCACCGGCACCTCTCTTCTTCCCCGAGGATGAAGAAACTACATTCGCTCATATCGACCCAATGCTTCGCTTAGGTATTGAGGATGCAACAACTCAGTCTGCCTCCCACATCGAAGAGTCTGTCGACCAGGTTCTTGCAAAGGAAGTCGCAACGTTCCTACAGAACTCGCAGGGACTCATGCTCACTGAGGCACTTAACGAAGCTGAGGAGCGGCGTCAGGCACAGTTCACTGAAGTCGATGAGCTCAAAGGCCTTGACGAAGAGGAACTCGATTACTTTATTCTGTCCGAGGAAGAGATTAAAATCAAGGAACGTGTGTGGGTAGAAATAAATCGTGAGTATTTGGAGAGTATTGCTGGTGCGTCTTATTTGCTGCTACCGAGATATGTTGTCCAGGGAGATCCCCATAGCGAAAGCAAGTCAATTTGAAGAGGGCACGCAGATCCCAAGAAGTCGCAAGGTTCGTCATTCTTGCTGGCACCTTTTCTCTATTTCCACCGTTCTATCATCTTGTGTCATTTTCTCCAGCGACGGAAAGCTCTCACGAAACCTCGCGACGAGTCTACACCATCTGGAAGAACCGCTGCTGAATCGGTCCGCAACCTTCTGAAGAAGAATGCGAGGTATAGCAAACGCATCAACTACGATGCACTTAGAAACCTCTTCGTGGACGGTAGCAACCAGAACGTCGACCTTGATGAAAAGGACGACTTGTATTCGATGGATGATAAAATGGAGGAAGGGATAATAGTAGAAGAGGGAGGTGGTGGCGTAGGAAACCGGAAATCGCCATGGGAGGCATCTCGGGACGGTTTTCCCAGTGCAGCACACGAGGTAGAGGATGATAGTGAGAAGGGGGACGACGATGAACCTGGTGTCGGGTGGGATGAAGTATACGAACAAGAAGTATGAAAAATACTCATCACTGTGCACAAAAGCGAGTACATCGTCCGCATGATCCCACTCCAAGTCATACATTACAGGTCTAGAATAGTCATAAGTGTATGGTCCATGCAGCTTTGTAGGACAAATCTATGCAGCGGAGGAATGCGGCGTGTAATAAACTATTTTGAGGGGCGCGACCAGCTGATGAGAGTAAAAAAAGACTACGGTGCTCCAGGGGAGAGCTGATGTTGCTTTCCTTCCCACATTGTCCCCAGCACGTCGGAAAACCCAGCCTTGCCCAATTTTGCATTTTGTTCGAACCTCTGCACGAGCCAACTCTCCAGTCTATCCGTCACGGTCCGCCACATCGCCATACGGGCTTGTATTTCCGCAGTCTGCGTGAAGATCGTCTGGTGGGACGATGTCGGACTATATTGTATCCGTTCGTAACAAGATGCAAATTGAGACAACGAAAGATTGACGGAAGTAATCGTTGCCCTTTGCGTTGCGGGATCGACGAATGATATCTCGCGCACATACGCATCTTCCGACCCACCGAACAACTAGAACGATTAAAATGTTGGGAGTCAGGCGACTTCCCTGTAGGAAGGACCAACTTACTTTGACGATCCATGCAGGCGTCTTTTGTTTACAACCCAGAACACGCTCTGTCCGTATTACTCCAGTGTCTGCGTCAACGGAACGGTCTAGGACATCGACTGTGACGACATGCGTGCAGTGTGGGTTTGGATATTTGTGCCATATTCCAATGACGACGTGTGACCAGGGATGACTAAAGGCTGAACATTAGGGAGCCGTGGTGGTCAGCTTTCATGGAAATTTACGCACTCGTACTTGAACGATTGGGAGAAGAAGTGCATTGTCTCGAGAGCGGGAACGAGCTGAGAGGAGGGAGAAAGTGGTCGTGCGGAGCAGAGGCGTGGCGTTTGACGACCAGCGCAACTCGCTCGCGCGCCGGAAAATTGTGGATATCCTCGCCATCCGATTGGCCACGGGACATCTCGGCACATCGCCACAGACGTTGTCTGATCGAGCAAGGCATTCTCACGCTCTGGTGTCTATCTCATACTAAATAAAGTGATTGGCTCGTCGCTACAACGCCTTGTCGTCTCGCAAACCAGCCAGGAGCCGAAGTTCTGTCAAACGTGACTTGAGCTTTGGTCTGAAATCCCCCAATAATCAGCGCTCACGAGGTCCGATATGAAGACGTAAAAACTACTCACACCTCTGAAAGTTTTGTCTGTAGTTCTTCCCTTTCCCGTTGGAGCGATAATCGCTTATCCGTATTCAACTCCGTGCTGAATGGATCGATAAGCAAACACAAATATCCGTGGACATGGGGATAGGACGTACAATACGTATCCACCTTGGCCGTTAAATTGGAGGATTGTCGAATGATACTTCCACAATGACGGTCGGTGAGAGACGGTCAGGAGGGTGATGCCCAGGGCGGCGGCCCGTTCCATCATCCTGCCCTCCATATCCGGTGGAACGAGTGAGGTTGCCTCATCGAGAATAGCGTACTGTTTAGGCGGTCAGATACATATGAGATATGTTCAGGGAGGAAAAACTTGCTTTAGGCTTATGATAAAATAGCCTTGCCCAAGCAATCTTCTGCTGATCACCGCCACTTAAAGCTTCCCTCCATTCACGAGTAATGTCCCATCCACCCTCACGCTCCACAACACTATCCATACCTACCACCGCAAGAATAGCGAGTAGGTCGGCATCAGACATACCACCTAGGACTTCACGTTTAGTGGCAACATGAAAAGCTCCCAGTTACTCACGAGCGTTCATCTGCTCCTGTGAGTGCGGGTATATGACCTGGTCGCGGAGCGTGCCCAGAGAGAGATAGGGTCGCTGAGGGATTAAAATGAAATCTGTTGCAGGTGGCTTCCGCACGATACCACCTAGAATGGATGAATAGCAATAAAAAGGCACATACACAAAATGCCCACCGTAAACGGGCCATAGCCCACCGAGAATACGAAACAACGATGACTTCCCTGAACCTAGGGGAAAAAAACACTAGGATCAAAGCTCATTAAATACGACGAAATCTGTTTACCATTCGGCCCAACAATGAGCAAGTGCTTCTACACTCAGTGACGTTAGAAATTTTCTCAAATGAAGTAAGATCCGTACCCCTGGTGTAACGCTGAATGTCAAGTTCCTGAGTAGCACGTCCCCGTTGGGTGCCACGATAGGGACATTTTCGAATTGGATTTCTTCAGCCTCAAAAATTTTACCCCGGCCGCTTATGACTATATATAGTGAAATCGAGTGAAGCCATGAAGTACACAAAAGACGTACATTCACCACTCTCTCCCTCCAAGGCACCAGCTACGAGATTTTTCTCGAATTTACCTTGATGCACGTCCGACATCGTGTCAAGCAAGAGAGATACACGTGCAGTGTAACCTGACAGCTCAGCCAGATCCTTGTAAGAATACATCACACGACCCATCGCATCTAGTATTTGATAATCAATTCGATCGACCTCAAAGAATTTACAGATAGAAATACCAGAGGAGGATAACAGAAGCCTGCGATTTGTGATGAATCCTGGTAGAAAGATTAGCCAAAAATCACTTCTCTGTCCATGCCACACAAACCTTCCGCGCGAGCACCAAGGTCGATATTCGAGAGACCGGGGAGCCTGAAGAAAATCGGAATGGCACACACTATGAGCTTTATCGATTTCAGTCAGATGTACGCATGGAAGTGTGATACTGACCCCAAAACTTCCCCACAGCCATTTCAAAATCCCTTCCTCGACACAGCCATGCCACCATCTCAGGGCCATGACCTTCTCCTCGTGCCGCATAAGTGCCATGTACTCTTTCTCGATGATTTCTTTCTCAGCCTCTCCGCCGCCAAAAAATGCAACTTCTTCGGCAAACTCTGCCAAGCGAGAGTGTGCGTGGCGCAGAGAACCAGCGAGAGCAGCAGACCTAGCTGTATGTGCTCCAAAGGAGGGTGTCACCGCCCGTACTATACAGTGTCAGGGTGAAGAGCGCTCTCTGACAAAAAGTGACCACGTACACAGTGCAGCGGACGACTGTATCAGTATTGTGAGGAGTACAAGCCCCTCTGCTCCGATGTTCTGGGACAGCTGGTAATTGTAGAGAATGACATCAAGAATAGGTTTCGCCAGATTAGAGTAGATGGCTGCAAGGTGGGTAGAAAAGCGTTGGATGTCGTGTGTGATCAATCTAGGAGGTCGTCAATGCCCCATGGCAGTAGCTAGGTTAGATGAGACTTGACTGGTCAGCGTTCTTGATCCGATCATCCAAATTCGCTGAAAGAAAAAGTGAGGAAGGCGAGGCGACGGTCTACGGATTTCACCAACAGAGTTTATAATAAACCTTTGAATCGGGTGTCTCGGATTCCTCAGTAAGGTATTGCTTGAGCACTTCGCGAGTTAAACGGGTTCGATAAGCAATTGCAAGCTTGTTTTGCACGTAGCTCAGCCAGCTGTTCGTCCAAGTTGCGGGAATTGCTACGAGGAGCCAGCGAGTAATATTCAACAGGAATTCGAACGACCTGCCTCTGACGAGAGATGCGACAATCCTCCCCACTTGGTTGAGCACGGAGTAACAGCAAGTGACAGTAGCACTCACTTGCCATCAAGGGCGGCGACATATAAAGAGATTGCAGTCCGGAGAATAAGCAAACTAGAGTGCATGACAAGGAGAAGAGCCTCCTTGGATCGGACAGAAGGGATGACGATCCTGAGGATGACGCGAAGGCGTTGATAGAATAGAGCATCGACCTGCAATATATTGTGAAACAACCCGACGACTGCACACACTGAAAGGATGCTCACGGCAACACGCGCGGGCTTTGTACCACCCGCGGGGACGTTCTTATCGTTCTTTGGGGGAGGACGGGCTACGACGCCTTGATACGCAGCCAGGAGTACATAGAGCACGAATCCTGCAGTGAGGCCGCGTTGTATGCGAGGTCGGTGGGCCGCGTAGAAGCGAGAAAGGTCGATGATGCCATGCATGGTCGTAGCGCCCAAGAAGACCAAAGGAGGCCGACTTGTTACTCTCGGGGACATGTGATTCGGGTTGGACGATACCCATCACGATACCCGTCCATGCAAGTGCGTTATCAGGAGCCAGAACCGGGAAACAACGTCAAGCCCATTATAGCAGTCGACCTGGACGACGTCCTGAGCGGCACCAACCAGCATATCGCAGCCTGTTCGTCTCCTCTTCCGTCGACAACTACCACTGCAGCTTCTCACGAGGTTGACATAGGGCACAATGCCAGGTTCGACTCCGACATCGGTCTGGGCGACTTCTACTACTATTACTACTGGAAGGTGCGGTGTTCATCCCGATTACATGCGATCCGACTATCTAGAACACACCCCAGAACCCCTGCTGGGGTCCCCCTGCCCAAACCCACCGGAAAGTGAGGGATTTCTATGCAACGAATTGGATCGACTCGATCCGGCCAATCGATGGCGCACAAGAGGGCATTGCTGCCCTACATCGTCTAGGATATCGCCTTGTCATCATCACTGCACGCAACGAGGATGTCCGTGTTGCCAGCTGGGAATGGGTGCAACGACATTTTCCTGGTTACTTCGAGGAAATAATATGCACCGGACAATTTGCTTCACAGCAAAGGTTAGATGGTGTCCCGGGCGCAGACCAGGGCAACTTGACCGCCAAGAAGCTGACCAAGGGAGAGGTTTGCCTTCGCATCGGTGCAAAATTATTGATCGACGACTCGCTGGAAAATGCAGTGGCCTGTGCGGAATATATTTCGCCCGACGGAAACGGTGTCCCTCCTCCTGTGCTGCTCTTTGGGGATTACCAATGGAACAAGAGGTTGTCACTTTCTGCAGACGAATGTGACGACATGACCTACGCGAGACGAGTGGAGCTTAGAAATGGGGACACCGGTTTTCTGGAAGAGGACATCCAGCTTGGCGAGGCTGCTCTAGCAAAGGCGAATGAGAAGCGTCCCAAATCCGTGCAGCGGGCCAGGGATTGGAGTGAGGTGGTGAGCTATGTAGAGGCGCTGGTGGTATGATGGTTTCATCTTGCACACCTGGTTCGTACGTGGGGGACTCCTTTTTTCATGGTGCCCATCGACGCTCTGGTTTGGTTAGTACCATGCGTTTGCAATCTGCCGCCTTGATGTTGGCCAGCTAGACCGAGTCCATCGCCCGAGATAAGATAACCACGTGCCGGGTTTGTCTGGGCGTGTTTTTTGAACGCGCCACCTCTGCGGTTACATTTCACGATGTCCTCTCAAGCTATAAGGGAGCTGCGGGTGTCGCCGAGTGCAGAACTCGCCCACAGCTCGGCTCTTCACGTTCTGAATGGGAGCTTCACCGATCCTGCACATCTTGGCGACCTGCAGCGAATTCTGGGTGACGCACGGAACACCAAGGCCCAGCTTGAGCAACATGTTCGTTTCCAGCCAACTTATCTCCAACCAACGCTCATCTCTCTATAGCTCACTGAATCGGAGAAGGAGGTCGATATCTTGACGACCAACGTACGGTCAGAGGCTGTTCTGCACCTGACCAAGGCCAGAGAGCTTGCCCTACTGCGAGACGGCCTGGAGGACGACCTTGCTTACCTGTCTCATGACTTAGTTTCTACACTCAGCCCCACTGGAAGCGAGAATAGTCCTACATTACTTGAAGACATAGAAGCGATGCATCGCGCTTTAAAGGAACTCGAGAACGTCCGGTCTTATGTTACCGTCGTACATCACACCTTACAGCTCAGGTAAGCTACTTGTGTTATGACCTATTCTCCTGCCTACTCATATAGACCGGAAGTGAGGAGGCTTTGTCACAAGTCCGTAGCGCTAGTTCCTCAATAACAACAGCAGCAACCTCAAAATACCAGGCTCTGCTGACTTTCATCAGTGATGTGACGCATTCGTGTGACCTGGTCCAGGACATCGACAATTCCCATACCCCTCTGAATCTAATCTCATTTCTCGAGCGAATCCGCGACAGGACGTGGAGAGAGATAAAAGCAACATTGTTCTCGTGCGCCATGTCCTCGGGTTACTGTTGATCGTTTTTGATGATGCTACAGCACACTCGTATCTGCTTCTGAGACCCTCAAGTGGCCAACTGCTGCTGATTATGTTGACGCGAGCAAGGAGGATCGTGGGGCTTTCGACTGTGCGGTCGCAAATCTGCTCAAGTTGCAAGAGATGTACCTATCCCTATCGAAATTCCAGTGTCTCCATCTTACCTTTGGTTCGAATGTAGCGGAGAGTCTCTTCATCCATCCCGAGAAAACGAAGGCCTTTATCCGTTACAGGCACTGGTCCAGCCTGTAGCGATGCGTTTCAAATATCACTTTGAGTCAGAGCGGGAGACGAATCGCTTAGACAAGGTGTGTAAATTGTGTTGTCCGTACGAGTACCGCGACCCATTTTCAGCCTGAGTGGTATTTCACGCACATTGCCAATGTTGCCCATGATCACAGGCCATTCATGGAGGCTATCATGCAAAGACTGATTTCCAACTCCAAGTTTCGGGACGTCAATACGTGGGTACGTGTTATCATTTGACTTGGCCTCGCGGAAGCATTGACATCTTCACAGCACAATTATACAACCCTCCTCCTTCCTATACTTGAGCGGAAACTCCGACACTCAGTACCCCTGCTGCTGACTCGGCCTGCCTTACTAGCTCATACGGTATACCAATCATTGGTCTTTGATTCTACCCTACGGGACATGGGTTATGAGTTTGTCCGGGACAAGCAAGAGGTCACTGAGGACGAAAAAGGGCAAGTCCCGCAGGGAGGCATCAGCAAAGTGATCCTGGGGCAAAAAAACTGGTTCAATGCTTGGCTGGAGGGTGAGAAAAAGTGTAGGCCGAATCTCTATTCAACTAAGATCGTGGCTTACACACATTGCAGTTGCAGATGATCAATACCATGAAATCATTAGTGCATCTGACGCTTGGGTCGTCGCTGATGACGATGGACACGAATATACACAAAGCCACGCGTCCCGAGATGCTGACCTCAAGGCAACAACCTCCTCACGAAGAGTCAAGGCTCTTGTTGAGCAAGTAACTGGTGCGTCGTTGGCCGATCATGTCAATCATGCTCACTTACCCCCTGCAGATCGCTACTCGCCTTTACCGTCTTTCCGACAGCGCACACAGTTTCTTATTCACGTTCAGCTTCCGATCCTGGAGTTATACCACTCTCGGATATGTTCATCCTTGGACGCATTCGAGACATTATCTTCTGCTCTTGTCCGCGTTGTACCGGGCGCATTGGGTGTAGACGGCCCTAAGACGGACACGCGGAAACTGACAGACGGTGTTGAGGGGAGCCAGCGTTTGTGTAAGGCTTTTTTGAGCGCGAGGTACATTGAGAATGCTATGCGATCTTGGGGAGAGGAAATGGTAAGCACGGATCCCGTTCCCTCGATCCTTTCTTCAAATAAGCAATGTCTAGTTTTTTTTAGAACTTTGGGCAGAGATCAACCATCGTGCATCTCTCCGTACAACAGTTGGATTACACACCCCTCTCTCTGAGAAAAATGCAGGGATGGATGGTGGAACCATCTTTGAAGAGCTTATTACGCAGTTCGCTAATATTTCCTCACGGGCTGAAGACATGCTGGTGCAACAAATTTGTGGGGAATGCGAAGGTTCTCTGAAGTCCCACTTCTCCACCTTGGCTACGTAAGTGCATTCAAGTGAAATGTAGCCAACGTCTGCTCGCGAGCTGACTCGCAATTTTGACAGTCAGATGCATGACCTGGATGACGATATGGGGCAAGCCGCTGTCTCAGGCACCCTATTACCAGCTGTTGCGCTCCTGTCATCCCATTTAGTATTTTTACGGAACACGCTTCCAGCTCCAGTTGTTACGAAACTCTATAGGCGGGCTGCTTCGCGAATATCGGAGCATGTCCTGCAGCGGCAAATCCTCTTTCGACCCGGTCTGACACGCGGTTCAACACGGCATGGGCTGACACGAACCCAAGCGCGCGTCGTCCAAGCAGAATGCGAGCTGTGGGCGGAAACCTCCCAAGTAGCCATGAATACGTCGCGCACGCGAGTTGAAAAACCGTGGTGCCGGTTACTGGCGGCTGGACGCCTGCTCGGTGCAGATCTGCAGAGGCACGAGAGCTTACTCGACACGCTGTTCACTGGGAAGAGCGACGGATGGGAGGGGTTCCTTGACAGTGTGACAAACCTAGGGTCTGGAGGCCTAGGATTGGACGAGGTCAAAGCTGTGCTGAGGTTGAGGGAGGACTGCCGACGGTAGATGGACAGACTGCAGGGCCTCGATGGGCGTGTAGTCTTGACCGTTGCCACTGTTTGCTTTTGCCTACGTAGTCGGACAGCTACAGGTCGGCAGTCTTAAACAGGCGTCACGCCTCAGACGACGACCATCGTGCGGTTGTGAAACGGAAAGAAGGGTTAAGAACCTGTATCACCACCAAAAATATCATACTTTGTAGACAATACCCTCGCTTATCATGAGCTCATCTGAATCGGACATAATCTGGCAAAGGGTGGTGGCTTCGGCAGTCCCAAACAGCGCATCCGTAGGCAGTCCGGCGTTCACCAACTCCACAAGCTCTGCTAGGAAAATCTGTTCCTCGTCTTGTAGATGCGACGCAAACAAATTTGCCACTCTAGATCGGAATAACTGGAGCCTAGAATAGCACAAGGTAATGGGGTTGTGGTGTCAACGAGGTCGTTTGACGTACCGTTCTGGCCGAGCCCTGTCATCCCTAGCAGGCTCTGCCGCGGCTCCCGGAATCGTGTCCATCCTTGCGTCCTGGCTATCGTCTTGCCACACAGAATTTTGGGTCCCTGGTTTGTCCGCAATCTGGCCAGCATTAGGTTGTTGCTGCGGTATATTTTCGCGTCCGGCTGCTTCAGGCTGTTCGTCATCGTCGTCGTCGTCATCATCGTCACTGCCCTCATCCGAACTGTCCATGCCCCTGCCAGCCACAGCATCATCATGGTTAGGCTTGCGCTTTATTCTCTTTTGCCGTTGTCGCTTCGCAACCTCCTTATAGAGCGCAAACCGCATTATCTCCTCGGCTACTCTTGCATCCTCCTGTTCGACTTTGGCTGAGAGTCGGGCTTTTGCGTGAGCAGTGGATAGACGTATCAAAGTCTCCAGTGTACGAGCGGTCAACGGTGCGGTCTGCAAGCCAAGTCTCGATCGGCCAAAGTGTGGAGAGCATTGGATTTACCTTTTTCTTATTTGCTTGGCTCTCCTCTTCATTTCGGAGGTTAGCATACACGTTCACAATATGATTTGCCGCGCCGTTTGTGAGCACTGGCGATGGTCTGCTCTTCGCGTACTGGATGTACCTCTTTACAAATGCGATGCTGAGAATCTCCATTTTTATTTGCTTGCCTCTCCGGGTGCGGGACTTTGCCGCCGTGAAACCGACGTGAAGTAATGGGTCATATCTTTCAAACGGAGTGGATTCTCCACCGGTGTCCTGTTCAACCGGAGCGACACCAGGTCCTTCAATGGCCAGTGGCTGGGAAAGACTGTCATGTATAGGCGTTCCTTCCTCGATTCCGGGGGGGAGGTACCGGTGGAGCCGAAGAACATGGTCCGCAATCTTGCGGTCACGCTCCTCATCAATATCATCAGTAACAATAAAGAGAAGGTCAAAACGTGACAGAAGCGAGTCAGGGAGCGCGATGTTTTTATGTGGGTCTTTGTGAATGTCATACTATGCAGGGGCCGGGTGTCAGGGCGGCGGCGACGGCGTTTCAGATAGCGACTTACTTGTCCATATATCGGGTTAGCGGCTGCGACGACGCTACACCGAGCATTTAAGCTTGTATGGATGCCTGCCTTGGCGATGGTGACCGTCTGTTGTTCCATGACCTCGTGAATTGCGACGCGGTCAATGTCTGACATCTTGTCAAACTCGTCGATACAGACTACGCCACGGTCGGCGAGGACCATGGCGCCCGCTTCGAGGCGACGTTCACCCGTATCTCGATCAGTAGTGACAGCGGCGGTCAAACCGACGCCAGAGCTCCCTCGACCAGTCGTAGCGATCGCAAGTGGTGCTGTGCCAAGGACAAACCGTAGGAGTTGTGACTTTGCGGTCGACGGGTCGCCAACCATGAGTAAATTGATGTCACCACGAATGTGCGTGCCGTTCGGGAGGTTCTTCTCCGCGCCACCGAGGAGGAGAAGAAGAATGGCCTCTTTGATTTTGTCATGCCCAAAGATTGAAGGGGCAAGCGATTGCGAAAGCAGATGGAAAATATCGCGCCGCTTGGCGAGTTGATTGATTTGCCGAATATCAGTATCAGTTAGTGGTGTCTGAGCGACACCACCTCCTATCTTGGAGGAAAGGAGATTGATGTTGTTCGCAAGAAGAAGAGATCTTTGCAAAGTAGCTGAGTGGTTAAACCGGGCACGAATGTCATCGACACTCACTTGAAGGCACCGTTGGCACCACCTCCCACGCTTCGATAAAAACCGACCAACTGAACACGATCCCCGGGCTTGCACTTGTCGACAATGTCGTCGTCAAGAATGATGTCTGTGCTGCGCGGTAACTGTCCCGGAGGGGCGCGCTCGGGCATCTCCTGGATGCTGATACGCTGATGATCCCGAAAGACGGAATAGCCGTACTCCATTTGCAGGGGACGGCCATCGTCGTCCTGTTGTGGCGTGACAGTGGAGGTTGGGGGGAGATTAGAAGTGGAAGTTGTGGCATCGCGGTACTCGCGCGAATGGAACAGTTTCGTGTCAGGACAATAATGGACTGACTTTAGCATTTTGGGGCGAACGAGAGAACAGCGGGTGATGATGCCTTCTAAAGATATCATCTTCCCGAGGTGATCGGCTTTGAGGGACCGTGGACTGACATGGTGGTCACCAAACGATCCACTGAAGCCTACACGATAGGTCTTGCCTTGAAGGTGGTGTTTCTCAGCGTCGTGAATTTGGGTCACGACGTTCAGGAGGGCATCGTCAAAGGCAGGGAGAAAGTCGACTGGCTGCTTGAGAAGGCCGTCCGCGTACTCTCTATTGTAGTCGCGGAGGTCATCGATGTTGACGATAAGACGGGTCTGGTCTGTGCGTAACAGGCGAGCGATCTCATCCCGGTAATTGTAGACGGGTGAGTCTGAAATGAGAAACTCTTCAAAGACACGCGTCCTGTCGCGCATGAGGGCATCTTGAGGGACAGGCTCGTCCAGCATCGACATGGCGGTCCGTGTTTGACTTGCTCGACGAGACGCGGGAGGCGCGTACATGCACGACGCGGGGAAGCCGGCCCTAATCGGACGGGCATGGCATTGCCCAACAAGGAAATAAAATTGGGGATACAAATTCCGCGTACTACAGCGAGCATCGACCTTCCGGAAAAGCACCAAGCAGAATAATTCAAGAGAACGTGCAGCAACCGGTGTATAGCACAAGCATGCATGCCCTGATTTTGGGTCTGTACGAGTTGCATAAAGGACAGCCCTGGAGCAAGGGGGCGGGACTCACGAGGGTCGACGGTGGCCTACCAGTCGGGAAGATTGCCACCGATTTGATCTGCCACGGGGCCCTGTGAGGGGATTCTGTATACACCCTGTTGACAGATCGGAGAGGGGGTGCTTACCTTGGGGTCCCGAGTAACAAGCTCGGCTGCCATCTGGAATGAGGCACTCAGTTTAACCGTAAGCGGAGCAAGTGGAAGCGTACTGGAAGGGCGAGAGAAACGCGAGCGAGAGTGACCAAGAGGAACGCCAAGTAGCACCTTGCAGCGAACATGGTGGAACTGCGCAGGGCAGGAGGGGGAGTGAGCCACGGTTTTTATTCGGATCTGGATGGGAGGAGATCCATGTACGACCAGTCGAATCACGGAGGGAAATGCAGGCACTCCGTCGCACGATGTGCCTGGCAGCCCGAGTGTTCCGCTGAAATTCTCAACTCGGCGCATCTCACGTGCACGTTACAACATGCGGGGATCCAGTGCTCACCCTCGGACGGCCACTTCCCCGCGTACCTTCCACAAATCCCGGTCGCGCACGGTGTTTGCCGGCTCGCCATCGCAATATGCGTGACAACATCAACTGCCATTGCCGACTATACTACAAATCTCAGTCCTGCACAAGGCCATCAGCTGCGCAGTCCTCCCAGCCAAACATAACTCACCCATAGCTTGATCAGCCCGTCCCACGAGGCCGTTACCACTTTCGACTATACACCAATGGTCAGCTGCTCGGACACCATGGGCATGATGTCACTCACCGTTTCGTGTGGCAGCCACTCGTGCGCGATAACCACCTTGGAGTGCGCTTTTAGCCGCGACTTGATTCGTCCACTCTTCCAATCCCAAAACACTACGTTTCCCTCACTGTCCCCACTACTAATCCACTTCCCATCCGGGGAAAATCCCACCTGACAAGCATATCCTGCGACGGAATGTCCCGCAAACCTCTTCTTCCTGTTCTGCCGGAAATTGTCCGTGCTGTACACCAGAATCTGATTGTCCAGTGATTGTGCTGCAAAATACTTTTCTGTATTGACACGCGTGTCCGATTAGCTCACGAGACGTGCCGAACAAATACGTGGTACAAACTCGACGGGTGCAGAGTGACTGCCGGCATAGAATGCATGTGCGGTTCCGCAATGTACTTGATCACGACCGGTATATCGTAGTCCCACGCTCGGATTGTTTTATCGTCCGACGTTGTTACAAACCGACGGTTTTCGTCCACGAACGTGATCGTATTCACAGGGCCCAAATGTTGATCGTACTCTTGCGTAATCTCGCCCGAGTTCATATCGTACTAGTCGCAGCCGGTTAGGTCCCTCTACGGGCATCCAATGGGGTCACGATGCATACCTGAATGATCTTCTTGTCCGACATACCAGCAAGAAAGACGTGCTGTCTGTCGTCGTCGGGGTGGAAGCGAACAACGTAGGGAGTCTTGCCGTTACTGAACCGCTTGAGGCACTGGCCCGTTTCGGTGTCCCAAAGCTTCATTTGGCGGTCGTAACCACAGGACAGGAACCTTGTGCCGTCGTTTGAAAAGGTGACGTCCTTGACGGCCTGGACGTGGCCGTGGAAAGTTCGAAGACAATTTCCGTGGGTGTACACGTCCCAAAGCTATGGAGGCATGCGGATGTCAGACAGGGGAAGGAACCACGGGGAAGCGATGACGTGCCTTGATCTTGGTGTCCATCGATCCACTGAGCAAAAGGTGGCCCGTGTCAGGGAAGAGACGGATGACGGAGACGCCTTGTGTGTGGCCGGTCCATGTATGGACACATGCTTTGGGGATGAAGGTCTCTTGGGAACCAGCCTCGGCGGAAAGATTCGGTGCGTCCGCGAGGGGTGGATGCATGTAGGTCCTGCCCTGGTAATCGGTCATGGACTTGCCGTGGAACACGGAGGTCTCGTGGCCAACGCCACCGCGCTTGGGTTTTGCTTTCTTCTTGACGACAGGGGCGCCTGGTTCCTCGTCCTCTTCGGGCTGGTCGACAACGTCCTGCTCTTCGACACCGTCCAAAAAGGCGGCCTGCTCTTCACCCTCCCATGCGGCCCACGGACCGACATATGCGCCCTCGCCGTCGACGACGTCCAGGTTTCCCTTGTGCTGTCGTTTGCGCTTGAGGTCCCTCTTCTGGGCGTTGGTGGGCCGGAGGGAGTCGAGTGTCGCGAAGCCGTTTTGGATGGCGCTGTCAAGGGAGCCGAGGATGGAGGGGGCGGAGGGGTCGACGGAGGGATTGACGGAGTAGCCGAGGATGGCATGGGTGAGATGCTGTGCCTTGAAGGCATGGTCGGACATAGCCTGCTCCTCAACGTGGCCGGCAAGCGCGTTTTGGTTGAGGAAACGATTCCGATCACTGAATGGATTTTCGGGGCCTTGGAGGGGCAGGGTCATGTCGTGATAGGGGATGTTGACGTTGATCTGCGTGTCGGTTGGGCGTGTGACGAGAGAGGACTGGACGAGGGGGTCCTACGGGGGGATGAGGCGCGGGCGAGGAGCGAGAGGCGGACGTACGTGGTGGAGGACATGCGGCGCGGGATGAGTGGGTGCTGGGTGTGGAGCGGGCGCGCGGGAGGAGTCTGGAGCGGGGATGCTGGCGAGGGCGAAGGCGTCGAGAACGCGGTCGTCGCCGCTGTCGTCGTCAGAGGCGTACGCGTGGACGAGGGACATGGCGGGGGAGAGCAAGGCAAGGCGGGTCCAATTATGTAATCCATTTGGTATATGAACCCCGTCCGTCCGAACCCCCCCCAGCAAGAATGACCAAACGCGCCGTGGGTCGTCCCTGGACCACGCAGGAAGACCAGCTGCTCGCCGACGCCGTCGCGGTACACGGCCAGGTCGACAACTGGAAGGCCGTCGCCTTATCGGTCCCGGGCAGGACGAACAAGGCGTGCAGAAAGGCAAGCCCATCAGCGCGCTCGCAGGCCGATCTCTCACCTCTCCCCAGCGCTGGCTCCATTCGCTATCGCCGAGCGTGAAGAAGACCGCCTGGTCTAAGGAGGAGGACGGCCTCCTCCTCGACCTCTACAAGATCCACGCCGCCAAGTGGGCCGTCATCGCGAGGAACATTCCCGGCCGTACCGACGACGCGTGCTCGAAGCGCTATCGCGAGGCCCTCGATCCCTCGCTCAAAAAAGACGACTGGACGCCGGACGAGGACGAGCGGCTCGTCGCCGCGTACGGTCGCTTCGGCGGAAAATGGGGTCGCGTCGGACTCGAGCTCCAGCGTAGCGGCCTGGGCTGCCGTAACAGGTTCGTTCTCTCCCCCGTCGCCGCTCCCTTCCAACCGTCCTGCCAGGTGGCGTCTCCTCGAGCGGAAACGCCTCACCGCCGTCGACTCGTCAAAACCCTCGTACCCCCCTGCTTGGCCTGCCCTCCCCATGATCGACTACTGGGAGGACGCCCTCCCGCACCCCGACCCGTCCTCGTGCCCCAACAGCGTCGACATCTTCCGTGGCGATCCCCCGTCCGTGCAACACACCCCGCTTCCTCTGCCCATCGACTATTCCGCCCCGTTCCACTACTCCTCCTCGTCCCTCAGCTCCGCCCTGTCCTCTTCACAGCACCCAATCCGGTATGAAAAAGGCGCCGACGCCACAGCTTCTATCGCTGGTCGCCAATCACTCGTCCTTGCATCCGTCCCGCCGGACACCATCTCGACGCCCGCCTTCGCTCCATTCGATTACGAGTCGTCGTCATCGGCTTGTGCAGTCTCCGTTCGCTCCACCTCGCCAGCCCCCCAGACCTCCTACACCGACGACATGCATCCACCCAGCGCATTCAACGATTGCCCCCATCAATTTCATCAGCTCCAACGCAGTCTGCCGCACACAGCCATTCCGATTCATACGTCTTCCGTTCATCCTGTACAGGTCGATCATTACACGGCATCCGTTCCACACGAGGAATGTAGCCTCTCACATGCTGCACTGTCCACACGACGCCAGCCGACACCTCTGTCCAGCTCTCTTCCGGCCCAGAACTCCGCCGATTCCTATTTTGCTCCCTCACAGCTCCCTGACCAACAGGTCAGCCACATGCCATCATCGATGACTTCAGCCTCCCTTCTCGACAATCCTGACACCTACTATCACGCACCCCCAGAGCCAGGCCTTGACGTCAATGCCCAGCACACTCTCCTTCATACTCCTGATCCGCTTTCTCTCCCCGAATCACATCTTGGCTATCATTATGCCCATCACCGTGGCCCTTCTCGTGCACGTGTTGTGGAAACTATGCGTGGCCAAGAACAGCGTGCAGGATATCACCACAACCACGTGCAGCCAGACCAGAGCCACCACACGTGCCCACCATCGACCTCGCCAGCCAGCTCCCCGCCTGAAACCCGATATGTCCTGCAACGACCCGAGCGCCGCAACGGGCACACGCCTTCACAGCCAGAAGCAGGTTCGTCTCGTGCGACGCCCGATCACTATTGCACCGCAAATTCAATAGTCTCGTCGCATCTAGTCCGACGGTCCACTGCTGCTTCTCGTCCCGTAGGGATGCCGTACCCGAAACGACCATCGTCAGACAGTACCTCCAACAATTCCGAGGACCCTCAGCCTCCTTCCCTTCATCCCACTCCAAGGCGAAAAATCGGCGCTGTCTCGAGGAAACGACCAGACACGCAGGGGCCACTACGTTTGTCTTCGGATTTGCAGGCGACCCCCGAGTAAGTTTCTCTAAATCCGCGAGATCATCAAGGTTCCTTATGCACCACAGTCCTTCTATCAAACCCTATGCCTGCGGTCACGAGAATTGCTGGCCTTCCAGTGCGACATCGAGTCGTGCCTGTTTTTGCACATCGCGTGGTCTCTCGGATCACAACAAGATTGCACACCCAGACGATTCAGGGGGGGACAGACCGTATCGGTGCGGCCTAGAGGGATGTGGTAAATCTTGGAAGGTGGGCGCTGACCCTCTTTCTCGTTCGTTCGCCTGACGTGTATGTTCGTGTCAGAGCATCAACGGACTGCAGTACCACCTTCAAATGTAAGTTTGATAATCGCCGTTAGATGCGTTTTCTAACAGCTGTCTCCCAGCTCAAAGGCCCATTTTCAGCATGCTATCAGTTCTAGCTTTGTCTCCTCTTACATAAACGATCTCGCAGTTCCTGCGTCCGTGGAAGCATCCATGTCAAGTGACGGGGAGGATAAGACGAGGAAACAGTATAAATGTCCCCATGAAAACTGTCCTAATCGATACAAGCAACTGAGTGGCCTACGATATCACTTGACCCATGTAAGTTCTAGTGTCGGTGGGGGCGCAATGCTCACAACTTTTTCCCCGCCTCTGCTTTCAGGGCCATCCCGTGGAACTTCCCAAGCAGCTGGATCTTGTCCCTCCTGCCTTGAGCCGCAAGCTGGCGGAGAAGATGCGCGTCCATGGCCCTGTTCTACCATCCTCCGAGCACCAGACACACGATGGTGGGGAAGCATCCGCGCGCTCGGCGCCAGGACTATTCAACCCGTAGAGGTGGTCTTTCCACCATGCATTCCAAATTGGTTTGTTTATCGTATAAATGGTCGGCTATTTAGCTTCGGTTCAATGTGCATGCGTAGGCAAGTCATCATATCATGGGTTCGTTCGATGTGGTAATTTAACATGTACTTATTGATATCTTTAACGGTTCCGCCGAGTCTTTGAATGCGCTCTATGAGCTAGAAAATGTCGGAGCAAAGCACCGCACGTCTAGCGTGGCCCCAAGTAGACCCACCAAAAGAACTGACTTTCATCGCCCGCCGCTACCAGGGGCAAATTGGCTGGCGCTGTACCTCGATCAGTATAGACTGCGCTGGAGGTGAGAACGGACGTACAGATCTCTCAGCGACGGGTCGGACATGAGCTCTTCCATTGAAGGCATTTGCCCACTTTGAGCGCGACCCATCTGATGGCAAATAGTTCTGAGTCATTCGAAAGGCGAAGCCAAAGACGAGTGTACCATATTTGCCACGGCAGGATTGGACATGAGTCTTTCCAGACCACCGTTGGCCATCAATCGCTGTGCCATTTGCATCATCATCGGATTGTTCATCATGCTTACAAGGTCGGGCATGCCTCCTCCACCACCGAGCATGTCTGCCAGGCCACCCAGGTTTGGTGCTGTAGTTGGGTTCGAGGACGGAGATGACGAGCGAAGTTGATCTTCGTGCACGAGCGGGGGAGGGCCGTCGTCGTCATCCTCCGCGGGAGGGAGGCGTTCTTTTGCGTTCTTGAGACCTGATTTGAGGTTCTCGTTTGTCGGATCCAGCTCGGTGCCTTTGCCAAACGCGGCTGCTGCGGCTCTGTAGTCGCCCAAACTGTAATGCGCATGACTGAACGGAAGGGTGAGCGAATCGAGTGGATGCGACGGAGCGAAGGAAGTACCCGAGGCGAGAATAGGCTTTGACAAAGGAAGGGTCGACGTCGATGGCCCTCTTTGCGTCTGCGACGGCGGAGGCGTGGTCTCCTTTGGTGGAGTATGCGGCGGCGCGGTTTGAGTAGTAGACGGCGTTGGTGGGGTCGAGGGCGATTGCCTTGGAATACGAATCGATTGCGGCATCATGCTTTTTGGCAGACATGAGAGTGTTTCCGGTCTGCTTGTGCCTCTCTGCCGTTTGTTTGTCCTCTGCGGACGGGGTCTTTGGCGGCGCGGGTGCGGACGGTGGTCCGACCTTGTCTCGTGTCTTGAGGAAGACATCGAAGATGGTCTGCAGCTTTGCAGGCTTGATGCTGAGCTGGCTGCGCTGAGCGTCGTCGGACGGGTCGACGCCAAAGGCCTCGCCGATGCATTGGACTGGGGACTAAGTTGGGGGGCAGGGATGACGAGGGGGAACGTACTCGCGATCTCGAGACCCTCCTTGTCGTCGTCCTTGACGGTGCCGTCCTGCACAGACTCGCTGAGGAACTCGATGAGGGCGAGCACGAGCTGCTTCCGTGCGTGCATGGTCGTCGAAAACAAACAGCGGACAACAACGCACTCTGCTCCGCTCTGCCATGTTTTTCTGCGGCATCTCTGGCGAGCCCCCCCAGGACCCGGTCGTGTCCGCAAAGTCGGGCCACGTCTACGAGCGCCGCCTCATCCTCAAGTACATCACCGACAGCGGCACCGACCCCCTCACGGGCGAAAAGCTCGACGAGTCCGACTTGCTCTCCATCAAAGCCAGTCCGTGTTCCCCCTCGTCCCCTTGCGTCCACTGACATCGCCCCAGACCCCAAGGCTGCCCCCCCAAGACCGCCAACCGCGACCTCTATCCCCGCCCTCCTCCACACCCTTCAAAACGAGTGGGATGCGCTCATTCTGGAGACCTTTGCCCTCAGGCAACAATACAACAACACCAGGCAAGAGCTGAGCTATGCCCTCTATGCTCAAGACGCCGCCAGCCGCGTCGTCGCCCGTCTTGTCCGAGAACGTGACGCTGCGAGGGAGTGCGTCCGCCACCTCGTTCTCGTGTTTCGCGTTCTGACAGCCAGCCGTGCAGGGCCCTCGCCAACGTCCAGGCCAGCATGGGCACACCCTCCATGCCCTCCAACGGTGCCGACGTCGAAATGGCAGAAGAGGCCTCTCCGGCCCCTCTTCCAAAGCAAGTCATCGACCAGATTGACGAAACCCAGCAGAACCTGACTGCCACGCGCAAGAAGCGCAAGGCGCCCGCCGGATACGTCACCCTCGCGGAGGTCAAAACGCTTACGGCGAAGCAAACCATTCCGTCCCTCCACTCGGCCTCTCCTGCTGGCATCAACTCGATTGCCGTTTCGCACGTTAGCCCTTCTCAATTTTTGACCGGTGGCAACGACTATGTCGTACAGCTCTACGACAGAGGCACGGACAAGGTGCTCGCCACTCTCAAGGGACACACAAAGAGGATCAATCATGTCGCATTCCGAGAAAAGGACGGCGAACCCACATTGTTGTTCTCGGCCGGCTCTGACAAGATCGCCAAAATTTGGTCTCATGACAGTGCTTCCGGCGAGTACCAGCCCAGAGCGACGGTCAAGACGCACAAGAGCGACCTGACTGGCCTAGTCATTCACCCCACGTCCACGCTAGTCGCGTACTCTTCTCTCGACAAAACGTATTCTCTGCACGAGCTCTCCAGTTTCTCTCAGGTGTATCACTCTGCTCCCGCCGACGAGCCCTTCTCCTCGCTCGCTATTCATCCGGACGGTGCACTGCTCGCACTTGGGACGCCTTCATCAAAGATTCAAATATGTGATGTTCGCACCGGCGCAGTGGCCACAACCATCTCGCCCGAGGGCACACCGTTCTCTGTTAATACGCTGTCGTTCTCCGAAAACGGGTACCACCTTCTAGCACCCGATAGCCTGACCTCGGTTGCTATTTGGGACTTGAGAAAAATGACGACAGTACATTCCATACCGCTGGGTGATGCGTACAAAATCAACAAGGTCATTTACGACTATAGCGCCAATTTCTTTGGTGTCGCTGGTAGCGAGGGCATCCGTCTGTTTGCACACAAAACCTGGGAAGAGCTGGCTCGCTTCGAGGAGGCGAGTGACGCGACCGACCTCGTGTTTGGCAATCAAGGCAAGGAGCTCTGGGCTACCACCGGGAGGGAGGTCAGGATTTGGGGTGTTCCCGAGTAGACATGTACTCTTTCCGTCACAGTCATCCGCGTGCATGACAATCAGGAGCATTGCCGATCGTCCATATTGTGCCTGGTTTGGGGTATGTTTTTTGGAGGGTGGCATTGCTATCAGTGCTACTGACGAGGGAAAAAAAGGCACTATGCTGGATCCACGGCCTTCACAACGATATGGTTAGGTTAATGCTCAGCAAATACTGTACATACCTGTCCTGGTTAGGTGTGCATCTTTTTGGTTGTGGAGTACAACGCATTGCAGAACGACGGAGCACTTTGACGTGCGGGTGGGCTTCGACTCTGACCAATTTGGCAGGTACTGTGGTTAGGCACAGCACCATCGAGTACGAAATACTTTGTGACAGAACCTTGTGGACGTCAAGGAAAAGGCTCCGGATTCAAACATTCATGGCCAAGGTGGTTGGCAGGTCGGATCAACTGGCACCGGGCGCATGATACCATTGTTCTCGTTGCTGGTATGTTGCATATACTTTTATACCTACGTATGTAAGACTCATGCTATGGCTCTGTTCCACCGCCGGAATTAGAAAAGCATATCAAGACATGTTGATTACGTTGCCCCTACTTGAGATGATGTTGGCTTAAAAGACCAGGCGCAGGGTGGGGAGGTCGAGCCAACGACAACGGATGAGAGCACCGCGGAGGACGCGTGTGGCGGAGTGCTAGTCTGGTGACCAGCCCATTGGTGAGGTTTGTGGGATCGGTCTGGTAAAAGTCGTTACCGATGCGGATTCCCTCGGGCTAACCCTAATTTGGGCGTAGACAAGAACACGTGAAGTAGGCTAACCCCAGGATAACTATGTAAGCGCTTCATATAGTTGTGCCCCTGTAGGCTTCAATACAGCCACGATTCGCACCTCGTCGTTCAACTCAAACCCTGCACCATACGGCCTCTAGGCTGTTCCCGAACGGACAGATTCAGCGAGCGATTGAGGTCCTCCAGGAAGGGCAACTATCATTTCTAACAGCCTTGATCAAGACCTTGGATCCGTTGGAAATGGATTTTTCAGCACACCATAAAGCGTTCCACGTGTCTACGAGGGGCGAACCCACTGGAAAGCTCACGAATTTGCTTGACAAAGTCCGGGATGACCCCCGAGGCCGACCTCAACTACCCGCATGGATGGAACCGCAAATACTGACTCAAGTCGTGCGCAGGGTGCTCGACAAGAGGACGGCGTCAAGAACAGTTTGCGAGCGAAGATCTCCTTCATCCCACGAGAGGCTTTGATCAATTGGGATACGACCTTGATCAGCGAAGCTATCACTCCACTTCTAACGAAGATCCTCCGTGGTGCAGCACAAACTGAACGTGCGGACAGGGTGAATGCTCTGAAAGATACGATAGTATCATTACCATCGAGCATAGCTATAGAATGTCAAAGCTGGAAGACCCGGAGAGCGATGGAATGCGACGTAAGTCGGTAAACGATGAGACACGCCCGATCGCGAAGAGTATCGATTCGGTCCTGATGCAAGAGTGTTTTGATGTATTCTAGGGGAAGCCGACTGGTGATCTGTTGGGACGCGAGTTGCTGGAGCTCGTATATTGTGTATCCAAGGACTGTACAATGTTTCGAACGTGTCTGATTACTCAATCAAACATGTGCGGTATTAATCATTGAATTCTCCGAACATTTTCACTCGATAATGACACGTTTTCTCATTGGCTAAAATTGCGATACTAATCGGCGACAACTTTTACCAGACCGTCAATATCGACGGTTTGTCTCGCCTCGGCTACCTCATTGCGGGCTGGTCACCAGACTAGCGGAGTACCCGGACAAGTTCCATGACGTCAATGAGTGGGCTTGTGTGATGAGGAATGTATTCGGTGGTGGTGATTTAAGCGCTGGCGCAAGTACTCGGTACATACAATGCGTAACCTCGATGGAACAAATGGCGACAAAACGTGAGACCCGATAAAAAAAGAAAAGATATGGGTACGAAGTAATAATGCAGATGTACTTATGGGAAGAAAGGAATGTGTGGCCAGGGCGACAGGACAGAGTATGAAAGAGTCGCAGACGGCGATCGTAAAAGAAAGGGTCAGAAGCGGGTCATTGAACAAAATAATGGGTACAGCATCCTAGTTTTTTTGATATTGCACAGGCGTTTACCATGTTGAAGGACCAAAGGTCTGTCCGGGAGCCACTGTGCGAAGCGGTGTGCCCAGTGCGTCAGCGGTTTTCTGCCAGGCGGTGTTGCCCCACCAGTTGAGGGTGATTCCGCCTTTGGGCAACTGCAAGGTGAGGGAGACGACGGCTGTGCCAACGGCAACGCCTGCATCAAGCCCAGCAGCTAGGATATAGTTGTAACGCATCCACCATCGGAAATGGTAGCGGCGTATGAACCACTGAAAGAGGAAGCCGACAACCAACCACGACGAGTAGTTGATACCTGTCGCAGGAGGCACTGAATTTATCGAGGCAAAGAGGACGGGGATGTTAATGTAACGCCAATAGGAGAGGGGGTATCGGCGTGCAAGGTAGTAGAATGGGACCGGAAGCACAGCACCAATGAGGAAGAACCATAAAAGTGGGCTGTACGTTGACCCCGGGCTGAGGAGTCTCTGTGGTCCGATGCCTCCCCATAGCAATGAAGCGGTGGCGAACACAGTGGTGGTGGGACAGGTAAACGACTGAGGTTGGTTGGTCTGACAGATGTCCACGATGTTTGCGAGCATCAACTCTTGCACAAAAATGGATACGATACAGGTGATCAAGCACGCGATCACCTGAGCGCTGAACATCAGACGAGGAGGAATCTTCATGTAGTGACCAAGCTTCAGGTCGGCAGCGAACCCAACCGCTTGAATCCCACCAGTCAAAGCAACACCCTTGAAGATCATGACGGCCACAGGTTTACCTGGAAGTAAATAGCCAGCGAAGAGTTCGAACATGACATTGAGTCCGACCTGCAGGTTCGTAATTGCCTGGATCATGCCAACGGGGATAGACACGGCTGCGGCGAAGGCCACAGCAATGCAGACGGCCCAAATGGGAAGTTGGGTCGGGTAGATCTCGACAGCGACGAACAGGAGAATCAACATGGTGATTCCAAGCGTCGCATACCACCATTGTGGTACTTCAGGGTATGCCTGCATAAGGCGCGAGTGGATGTCACGTTCGTCCTTGAGATTGCTTCTGAAGCGCTTCATGATGTCGCGGCGGTACCACACTGTGCATGACAATCAGAAGGGGAGACATGAGCCCGGAAGCACACTCACAAGTGGCGTGGACGATCAGAGATGAGAATGCAGCGAATGCGATGCCATACGCAATTGCCAACGTAGTAGGGAGGAAAGCAGGGGAGTATGCTTCGTATTTGGTGATGTCGAAAACGCCGTTGGTGATGATGTGTGATACGTTGTAAGGCATGCCAGTATTATCGAATGCTTGCGACGAGGAGATTGGCAAATAGCTCATGAAGAAACTATTCGAGACTGGTAGGGAAGACAAGGTTGGCAAGGACGAAGCAAAGCAAGTGAGTAGCTCACAGTAGAGGATGGGTGCAATGATCCAGAAACAGATGAGGAAGCCAACACCAGTATTGGCCTCTGACCACCACTGGAGACGGTGAGCGGATTAGTACAAGACATGCAAGGGGATGGACACACCGGCATGATCAAAGGATTAGAAACGTAGGATATCATGGACCAATCGAACGTGAAAAAGCTCATGCCAAGGCCTGTAGACGTGCCAAATAGTGCGTTGACGGCCACATTGTTTGGTGCGATCCAGCACACCCAGTTAAATACGCTGAGGCCAGTCCAAAGGAAGCCAGGCACAAAGTACCATGCAAAGCTGCACGCAATCACGATGACGAAAAACTTGTGACGAGACATGTGGTGGTCAGGCTTGCCATACGTCCTGTGGAGCGTATTGAAGAGTGCACAGTTGACCAAGGCGCCGGGCCAGATCATACTGCTGGGATAGACGAGGAAGCGGGAAAGGAAGCCGCCAAAAGAGAAACCAATGATCTGAGAAGAAATAGCAAGGAGGACCTGGTACGTGAGGCCAACGGCCTCGTTGTAGAAGATGCGCTGGGTGACGAACACGTCGCTAACATACGTGCCGGCGCTAGCAACGTTGGCCATGATGGTGATGAGGACGTGCTCTTTGATGTTGAAGGGCCCGGGATTGAGCGACCACGTATGGCCGAAGGCACGGAAGCGGGTGGTAGGAAGAACACGCTCAAGGAACCTGCCGCAGGGCAGGGATGTCAGCTGGACGATGACGCCAGAGAAGAAGATGGCAGGATCTGGAAGAGAGTGAGAACGGCTACAGGGGAGTGAGAGAATGTACAGACATCGCATGGTGAAGAATTGATTGAAGGCAGAGATAAGGACTGAAAATAAGATGCCAAGGAACCAAGTGCGGAAAGTGTTGACGGGCATTGTGGGATCATCGATGCTGGTGACAGCGGCACGGACTTCAGCATAGGGGGACTCACTGAGGAGGAGTGGTAGTGAGAAGGATGACAGGAACACGGGAGGAAATGGACTGACTCGTTGTACTCGAATTCAGAGACATGGGACTCCGTCTTGGATGCGGCGGAATACCTGAAGGACTCTGAGCGCGACTGTGCATCGAACTCTGAGGGACGGGTGGAGGCGACATCAGAGACGTCCTTCCTGTCTGGATCAAAGACCTGCGTGGTGGAGTCTGAGAGGGATCGCAACTCGGAATAGTCAAAGTTGGGGTCGTTGAGATGCTCCATGAGGGAGTCGACATCCTCAGGAACGTCTGGGACAGCCCGACGACGCAGCGAGGAGTGGGCGATGTTGGACGCGCTGTTGAAGGGCAAGGGTCTCATGGTAACACCGAATCTAGTTCGGATGTGGGGGTACGAGGGAGGGAGACAGAGCTGGAGGGGAAGGGAGGATGGATGGCCTTTTGAGCGATGGAGGCCATCTCGGAATAGAAGGACGGCGATGGCCCATGATCAAGACAATAAGCCGGATCTGATAGCGAGACAAAAAGCCTGCGGGAGCGTGTCATAATGCTACGCGACACAAAAAGTGCGACCCTGAGCATCCGATGCTGGTTCGAGCTGGGCAGAGCGCACGGCCGGGCGTCGACAGCGACGGATGCGAGTGCGAGTGCGAGGGCGGGCGAAGGCGAGGGCGAGGAGGAGGAGGAGGGGGAGGAAGGGGAGTGAGGGCGAGGAGGTCGAACGGGGCGCGACGTGGCTTATTGTCTCGCTCAACAATAAGCAGCGGTTTCCGGATGCGTCATGGACCGTTATGACCACCTTCTCCCCGACCTGTCCCCGCCCGAGCGCATACATCCGCCCCTCGTCCCGTTCGAGCACGTCGACCCCGGCCTGCGTGCCCTCAAGCATCCCGACCCCCGCGCCTTTCTCAACGCCGCCTCATCCGTCACCGAGCTCACCCCCTGCCTGGGCACAGAGATCCGGGGAGTCCGCCTCGTCGATCTCGATGGTGATGCAAGGGATCAGCTCGCGCTAGAGGCAAGCACTCCCCCGTTGCCCCTTCCCTTCCCCATCACCTCCCCATCCACAGGTCGCCCGACGAGGTCTCGTCGTCTTCCGCGGCCAGTCAGACTTCATCGACCAGGATCCAGGGGCATATCTCGAATGGGGCCGTCACTTTGGAAGGTCTGTCGATGCGATCAAACAATCCGCCCCGCTCTCCATCGACGTCCCTCCCATCGTAGGTTGCACGTTCATCCCACCTCTGGCCATCCAAAGCATTACCCGCAAATCCATCTCGTATACAAGTCAGTGTTCACCCTTGCCCTCCGTCCGGTTGTGCCTCTACGCTTCCTATTCGACAGGGATGCCAACTCCACGTTCAACTTTGAAATCCAAGACAGCACCACGACCACGCTTTGGCACTCCGACGTCTCCTACGAACTCCAGCCCCCTGGCCTCACCACCTTCTTTCTGCTTTCTCAACCGACAACAGGCGGCGACACCTTGTTCACCTCACAGGTATCGACTCTCAAGAGACTATCTCCCCCTTTTGTTGCGTTCCTCCGCACCCTCTGCGCAGTCCACTCTGGCATCGAGCAAGCCAATTTCTCTCGCTCAGGCAAGCGCGGCGGCGTCGTTAGACGCGAACCGGTGGAGCACATCCACCCCGTCGTCAGGCGTCACCCCGTGACTGGCGAGGAAGCACTCTATGTAAACAGGCAGTTCACCAGACGCATCGTCGGTCTGAAACGCGAAGAATCGGGCAAGCACATCGCATCCTGCTGCGGCTACCAGCACTGACAAGAGGCAGAAACCATTCTCACCTTTCTCTACGGTCACGTCGAGAAGAGCGGCGATCTGCAGGCCAGAGTCAAGTGGGAGCCCGGCACCGTGGTGCTGTGGGACAACAGGGTAACTGCACATGTGAGCACACGCAGTTTGACCATCCGAGCTGCCCTCTGACGGCGCCTGCGACAGTCTGCTATCGTCGATTACGGAGACTCCAAGGAACGTCGCCACGGTGCTCGCATCACACCTCAAGCAGAGCGGCCCATTCCGGCTTGGGACGGTTTGGCGCTGCCGGACCAAGCAGTGTGATGGGCGACGGATTGCGTTAGTGTTGGTGTTGGTGTTGGTCGTGTAGCGTGTACTATATGCCAGTTCTTGGTCTTGAGCCTTTTCATCCACGCGTCACTTGGTCAATCGCCCGCTCAGTCACTCCGTACTCGGTCTGCGGCCAAGTTTGCGGCCATGCCCCCAGACACGAGACTCCTCTTGCTTGTCTACTGCGGTGTCGCGCTCGCCTTGCTCAAGGAACTCAATGACCAGGTCACTGAAGCGTACATGGTGTGCTTGTCTCGTCTTGTGTTGCACGCCATCAACCTAACGATAGCCATAGGACGAGCCCTTCCATGTCCCGCAAGCTCAGGCGTATTGCCGGGGCGAATGGTCGACTTGGGACCCAAAGATCACCACACCGCCAGGCCTGTCAGTCTGTTTCGTTCCGGTGATACGATACCATTCGAGTCATTAAGCAGTCGACGCGCAGGTACATCCTCAGCGTGCTGCTTCTTCGCATACTCGCGCTTCGCTGCAGCCTGGCGTCGCTGCGCTTCACGACGACCCTCGTCTTGTTCGCCCTCCCACTCTCCCTCACACGTCTCCTCGCATTTCACCAACGTCGTCGGCCACCTCCGTTGCTTGCACCAAGCGCCGACGCATTCGTTTTATCCGCCTTTCCGATAGCTTGGTTTTATGGATTTCTGTACTACACCGAGGTTCCCAGTCTTGTTTCCGTCCTGCTGACTGTCATATCTGCGACGCAGCACCGACATCTGTCTGCGGCAATGGTGGGTCTTTCTTACCCAAACGTTCTGTCCTCTGCACGCTTTGCTCTCATCTCCCATAGCTGGGCATCATCAGCTGTCTTTTTCGCCAAACGAATATCATATGGGTGATGTATGCTTTCGCTACGAGTCAGCTTATGCGCTTGCGGTTCAGACGCGGACCTGTACTGCTGCACGATCCACCTGCCTTGTCCGCCAGCCCAGGTGGGTAACATGACTCGTATCTTGGCTTGTCGACTGCAACTCCCACGTACTTTAAGGCAATTTTCTGCAATCGGTCATGAGCGTCCCAGCCGCACTTCCAGAATTGTTCCTGCCGTTCGTGCCCTACATGCTCGTGTTGGTTTCGTTTGGTGCATTCGTGTTTTGGAACGGTGGCATCGTGCTAGGTGCGGTGGCAGTCCTGTTGTATCTGCGAATCTGACCATTGCTGTCCATATTGCAGGCGACAGGGCCAATCACGTTCCCGTGCTGCACGTACCCCAGTTGTACTACTTCATCGCGTTTGCGACAATGATGGGGTGGCCTGCCATCATTCTTGGTCGTGATGGCCCGGTGACGCTTGCAAATGAAGTCACTCGCCGCATGTTTGGAACTAGGCGGTCCGTCCGTCCTGACAGGGTAGAGTAGCCGCTGATGGGCCAGATACAGGAGAGTCGCACTCACGGCTTTGCTTTCCGCGTGCATGGCGTATACGGTGCACGAATTCACGTGAGCGATCCAAAGTCTTGCATCGCCGCGACTGAGACCCTGCTGCAGCATCCACCACCCGTTCCTACTTGCTGACAATCGCCACTACACGTTCTATGTGTGGCGGCGGGTGTTCATGCTGCACCCAATTGTGCCTTACCTGTTCATTCCGGGATACCAGGCGTGTGCATGGGCGTGGTGGCTGCGTGTTGGTGAGACGGGCTGACTGGTGTGGATGAAATTCGGAACTGACCGTGAACGCCGTGGACAGCTGGCGAGCAGACATTGTTGCAGACCCTCGTTCTGCCCGTTGCGATCGTTCCGACGCTGCTGCCCACGCCGCTTTTGGAGCCACGGTATTTCTTGGTGCCCTACGTTCTGTTGCGTGCGCAGGTGGTGGACGTGAGCCGGGTGGGACTGTTGATCGAAGGCTTGTGGTATGGGGCGATCAACGTCGGGACGCTGTGCGTGTTTCTGTACATGGAGCGCGCGGGAGTCGGTCGGTTCATGTGGTGACGGACAAATACAAACACGGTCTGGTTGACTTTTGCGTGTTGACCACCACGGCGTGGAGCGCACCGTCACAATACTACCTCATGGCGTCCGAAGCCACGTCCAGACACGCCCGGCCACCCAAACCCTCGACACGCTCCCTCCGCCAGTCTCTCAACTTCACCTCCGTCGGAAAGGCGCTCGTCGACGTGATCAACAAGGACTCTCGCGACGGGGCCGCCAAGAAAGCCAAAGAACCCTCGCGCCGCCTCAGCCTCATGAGCTCCACCCACGCGACGCTCTCCCACAAGTCAAAGTCCCCCACCCCTCCGTTGGGAAAGGAGGACAGCCCGTCGTACAAGACCATAACCCGCAGGAGGCAGTCCGCCCTTCTCAAGCACGGCCCTCCCGCCCCGGACGAGCATGGCGTCAAGTCCGCAGATACCAACCCCTCCAGCCCTTCTCGACGCTCGACACTGCGTGCCAAGACCGCTTCTTCAACCATCTCTTCTGCTTTGCCAAAATATCGACCCAGGTCCGCCATCGTGGAGCCGACCAAGAAACAGTTGTCCCCCATTCACGCGGGCACTCGCAGACGGTTCAGCACTTCAGAGGAGGACGATAGTGAACAAAGGGGCTCGCCCAAGGGCAGTGGCACTCTCCGTTCTGCGGACAAGGTCGAACGGCCTATTAGTCCACTGCCACACAGGGCATTGGCAGTCAAAGTCAATCTCCCCAGCCCGACCGCGCCTGCCACTCCTACGAAGCCCAAGATTGCTCGATCTTCCCCTGCCGCATCTGGCTCTTCTCCAGCCCGTGCCGGGTCCGTGAGACCAGCGAAAACAGTCAAAACGGCCCCAGCTTCGTCCCCGTCGCGTGCCGCAACGCGACCTCCCTCCTCTGCTTCGTCGTGCAGCTCGTCACGTACTCATCCTTCCCCCCTGAACACAACCTCGCTCAGGAATGCATTCGGTTTTGGTCGTCCGAAAGTGCCCAGCCAAACGGCGAGCCCACTGAGAGGCACTGCGCGTTCACCTCCAGAGTCTCCCCTTGCCCACCACTCACGGCAGGCTTCCGTCATCAGCCTTGGTAGAAATGGTAAAGACTCTCCGGCGAGACCTTCTCGGAGCAGTCAAGGAAATAGCGAGGACAGCGTGGAAATCGACGATGTCGAGCTACTTCTCGCTCCGGTGGCATCCTTGGCTGCCCCGACCCCTGCAATCCCAAGGATTCGTACAACGATGTGTCAATCTGCAGACACGGAACTCCAAACCCCCTCTCGACCCCCTAGTCTCCTACCGACTCGTGCTGATCTTTCTTATTTGTCGCCGCTGCCCCCGTCGGAGAGTTCCCCTGCACTGCGACCAAAGGGTCGTGGTAGTGATCAAAATCGTGGCTCAATTTTTTCCTGGGAGCAGATGGCATCCGACAGCTCTCAAATCTTCGCACGAGAAGATCTGGAGGGCAGATTGGCGGACCTTGTGGCTCCTTTCACCCCAGGTGGCCCCTCCCCCAACACGAGCACCATAGGTCTGGAGGTTCCAGAAACCCCTAATTTGTCCGCTCTGCCTTCCCCCTCTGGTTACGGTTCAATCTCGCAGGTTCTTCTGCCCGACGTAACCCCTTCGCCTGCGGTCCATCATCTAAATGCAATATTTGAGACTTCGGTCGAGCTACCACCGCCTGCAGATTCTAGTACCATCACCCTCCTTCGTTTGCAAATCGCACAGGCCGAGACTATCGCCAAGGAAAGGCTCTCGCGTTTGCAGGAGCTCGAGGAGCAGCTCTACGCAGCGAAGCAGTGTCGGATCAGGGAGACAGAGGAACTTGCTAGGCAGGTGTCCGTTCTGGAGGAGCAACTGCATACCAACGTGGAAACGAGGGAGCGGATGGACGAGGAACGGGCTGCATTCACTGCGTCGCTCCAGGCTGAGCTGAAGCAGGCAGAAGCCCGATGTGACCAAGTTGCACAGACAGGCTTTGAGCGGGGTCAACAAGCAGCCCGCGCGTCGTGGGACACCATGCTTGCTGACGTGCATAAGAGCTGGGAAGCGTCATGCATCGCCAAGGAAGCTAGTTGTTTCTGGTCTTCGGTGAAAGACCAGGCTAATGACGAACGAGATAACATACAATCCGCTCGTGAAGTACTAAACGTCTTCATGGCTGTGCTGGACCACAACCAGGAGCGATTGCAGAGTCTACTTGCCTAATTGACGTGGGTCCTCCCCCTTGACGCGGCTTGAATCAAAGTTGTCTTACGCGCCGTTCACAGGTTGTCTGTACAAACTCATTCACGCCTTTGGATCCAGGGGTATATACATACCTATCTCATGTCTAGCCATGCCCACTTCTTTCGTCATGTCCCCTTGTAAATCCTGTACACGATACATTATACGAGATCTTCACGACCGTTAGTGGGTGCGAGCTGGGCACGTCTCTTACACTATGCAAAACATTCTGTTGCTTCCATGCAAGCATCCAGTAAACACGCATGATTGTTGGCAGGACTAGCTTGACCAATGCGCGCAGTCACAGCCTTCTGAATAGCATCGCGGCTACGAGGACTTGAGAACGTGAAGAGGACATGTCTGCATCAACACTCACTCGACGGGTCCGTAAGCTACCCTCACATCACAACGCATCGAATTGATCAATACCGGCCATGATGAAAATACCGGGGTATCAAACATGAATGATATCAACGACTTGGCTTTGAGGCTTGGAAACAAGATGGTTGCAGTGGCAGAAAAACCAGTCAGCGTTTCCTCAATTGAGAGGGGGAACTTGATAGACACGAGTTTCAGCTGTGCTTGAAGCTGCGAACAAGACGACCAGTAGTCACCGAGACATTGGACAATCTGCCCGCGATTTGCAATTTGCGGTCAGCAGCGCAAAGACTAGTATCGAATGAGATCTGTACCTGACGAATGCCCTGATCTGCGTGTCGGGCGACGAGGTGATTTGCCGTGCGGAGTAACAAGGCACTCAAGAGAGGAACTTCTTTGTGCTTCATCTTTGTGCCCTCGATCCGTGCGATTTGTATGTCCGCAATCACTGGGTGGAACTTGATGCAAGGAATGGATACACAGTAACTCGACGCATAAGTATATTCGAATAATTCAGGGAGCGCTTTAGCCACCCTCC
Organism: Boletellus ananiceps; assembly: GCA_038089975.1. Classification (NCBI taxonomy): domain Eukaryota; kingdom Fungi; phylum Basidiomycota; class Agaricomycetes; order Boletales; family Boletaceae; genus Boletellus; species Boletellus ananiceps. Next base: position 62,756 of record JBBPLV010000004.1, on the reverse strand, counting down.
ACATATGCAAGCTCTGGAGGGCCTCAAGCTCATCTATTCAATGACTGAATACCCTGCTAACGACATCACACGTTAACACTTACCTTTCAGGTGGAAAATCTCCGCGCGTGTACTGTTTTTCTGCAGATGAATGCGCCGTTCAGCATCTTCTACTATGTCCGTGACTTCTTTCTTCTGCAATTCGAGTCCACTGAGTTTCTCCTGGAGGCGGATGAGCTTTGCCTTAGATTCTTCGACATCGGCACGGAAGGTGTCCAGCTCCGCGCTAAGCTTTGTCAAAATGCCACCACTATTCACAACCGACGAAAACGCACCTTTGCTCGGCAAGCGTGGTCTTCAGCTCATTTAGATAGCTTTGGTCACACCCTTCGAGTTCTGTTACTTCAGCCCTCTCTTTTGCAAGCACCATCGTGAGCTCATCATACTCTCGCTGTAAATCGGGGACTATATCTTGTGCTTGCCGCATAATTCCCTCGAGAGCATTGGCATCCTAAATGAAACATCAGCCCGCTCTCGTAGGAGAGGTACGTAAGCCGCTTACCGCTTCCAAGCACTTGAAGCCTTCATTTGCCTTCTGGTACAACTGTTCGACCCATTGGGCCTTCCAGTCATACCACTCTGACCTGGCCTGTGCGTGATTGTGCACCTTGATCAATTTGAGCTGGTGCAATAACTCGGCCTGCCCACTCTCATCGGTAGTGACAAACTCTTGGAAAAGTGGAGGCGTCGCTTTCTGGGCTTCATCTTCCGCCTCTATGTGTATCTCTTTTATCCGCTCAACCAAAGCTTGCAAGTCTTTACTGACATGATTGTAGAGTTCGAGTTGAGGAACGTTTACGGCCATCGCGACTACGTATTCTGCGAGCGTTATCTGCGCTTCGGTGGATGCCCTCCGTGAAGGACGTAGAGCGGAGGGATGGACAACTGACCGGCGAGGTGCAGCAATGTCGTCCATGAATCGAATACCAGTCATCTCAAAGAACCGCTCAATGGATATTCGGCCACCTTGGGAATCGTCTACACCATCTGCTTCGCTTCCCCATTGTATATCATCACCAGAGTGCTGAGTGTCCTGATCCTCTGGTATATGCACCAGGCTTTGGCGACGAGGAAATGCATGCAAGGATATGTCCCCAGGCGAAGGCAGATATCCAGAAGACTGTTCCTGCCTTTCGGAATCGTCAATCTCCGTCTGTGTCGTTGCAGGACCGTCTGTTGCTGTGCTATTCCCTACGGAGCTCTCAATAGCTCCGCCGCTTTTTCGTCCTGGTGAATCAACAGTTCTTCTAGCAGGCGAGAGTCGGCCAGGGACGATGGCCCCCGCATTTGTGACCGTTATCGGATTGGGGAACACATTTCCCAGACTTTTCCTCTGAGCAAAATAGCCCGATGGCCGCCGGAAACCAGTAGAAGAACGCTTGCTTGGTCCAGTACCTGGTTGCTCCTCGCCATGAAAAGGTATCAGCTTGAGTGGTGAGGCCTGGGATGGTGATAGCAGAATCCGGACTGCACCAGTACCGCGCCCCGGGGTAATCGACAATCTCTCCGTGGGCCGCTTAGCTGGACTTGATTGCGCAGCACGATCAGTGTTTGAGGCATTATCTGCTTGTTTCTGAGGAGAAGGACGGGCTACAGGTGGAGCAAATGCTGCAGTAAACTTTCTCGGTGAAAAGGGTACTTTGGCAGGAGAGGACGGGCGAGAACGGACAGTGGATGCGGGGGCACGAGGCTTCGGCGTGAATGCAAAGCTCAAGGGATCTGGGACGACCGTAGACCGCGGAAAGTTTTCGGGTGGCTCGCGTTGTGGTTCGGGTGGGGTAGGTTGGGGTGTGTTGAAAACGGGGGACCCGTCCGACGATAATATCGACTCCGCCGGAGCTGCAGTGGGGACAATGGGTTCATCGGTTGGCGCTTCTGGGTACAGAACTCGCAAGTCAGTAGGTGCAACGGCAGGTGGAGGTGATTCGGGGATTGATGGATATATTTCTTGTGAACCAGTGAGTGGCACGGAAGGAGGCAATTCAGGTACTGCTTGGTTGATTGCCTCCTCCTTCAATTGCTCCTGGCTGCTGAAAGCTGAAGTCATGGTGGAATCCGCGCTCTGCCCAATACTGACACGCCTCATGAGTTGGGTGACGTTAATAGTCTGATTTCCGTCTTCGTCGTTACCAACATCCTCATCCATGAAACTATCTTCGGTGCTCGTGAGGCTGTCCTCTCCTCCCCCCTCGCCGTCAGCCTCGTCCAGGCCAAGGGAAGCACGAGCAGCCTGAAGCCTTGAAACCGCATCAGTCAGTTCCATTTCTTGTACGTCGTCACCGTCTCCTTCCCCGTCGTCATCCGACGACGGGATAAAGGGTGTATTCCCCGAATGCGTAGCAGAACGAAGGGCCAACCATGCTTCACTAGGTGGTTCTGGTGGACGAACGAGGGGAACGGTAAACTCCATCGGCTGGGACACATCACCTTCTGAAGTGAAAGATTGCGACTGTGTAGACCCGTCCTCAGTGTAAGAAGTCTCGTGGGATACATCCTGTTGATCATCGTGGACACCTGCAGATGACTGAGGTATGGAAAGAGTCGCAAGTGGCTGCCGAGGGACTCCGAAGGATAGTGAGCGTGTCCTAACGATATTTCGGGGGACAACTTCCGTTACGTCCATGTCATCGCCATCGGAAGGGCCATCCATGTCATTAAACTCGTCATCGACGGGGCCCTCATCCCCGGCTCTGAAAAAGGCAGATGGAGAAAAGCCGGTATCGTCAGAGTCCATGTCCATTGATTCTTCTCCAGCACCCTCGCTGAAGGCGATTGAGTGGCGAGCAGAACCACGACGATGAGATTTTTGTGCGCCAGGATATGCATTCTCGTCATTGGTGGCCCGGGGAGTGTCGGGCTCCGGCTCGGTAGCGGGCGACGACTGGGGTGAAGTGGTACTGTTTGTGTTGCGATCTGGCACCTCGAAGAGGCGGACATGTGCATGATTGGCAAAGCTGACACGTCTTCCCAGAGATTTGCGCGTGAGGTTATCTTCGCGGTAGTCGCGAGTGATGTCCATGGATTGGGTCGCATCGTCGCCGTCCTCAGGAGCATTGACAGCAGCCTTGAGAATGCTCTTTCTAGGGGCCTGGGCGCGATTCGGTCGTGGCAAACGTCTGAAGCGATGGACGCACCAGGGAACGGCGGGCCTTGGCTGCAGGGCTGAGCGGATCTCCGGGCGCGATGGAGTGAGCACGACGCTTTCTGCCGGGGTGCGCATGCGTCTTGTTGGCGACCGCAAAGGAGTTTCGCCGCGAGGGCGAGTCGCGCTTTGCTGTCATCGGTCTAGCAAACGGACCAACAACTCGACAGACCCGTTCTCTATACATCACGTGGTCAACGCGTCGTCACATGATCAACTCCCTCGCGCTCTCCCCATCCGTCTGACGCTTTTCCTCAGTGTCCTGTGCTCCATCGCCCCGACCACCTCTTCCACCTCGTCTTCGGTCACTACGTTCTTCTTCCCAAGTTGTCTAGATTACGATTAAGAGATTTGTAAATGTCGTTGTCGGCGCACGCACCTCTTCTTTTTCTTCGTCGCGTCTGCCTCTCCTTTAACAGCGACATGTTCATCATTCTGGCTTCCCGTTTCCTTGGTTTCCCGACGAAGCTTTCTGTTTGGAAGGATAACGACCGAATCGTCTGCTTCGACGGGGATGTCATTTCCTATTGAAAGATCCCCCATTTCCCGCTCCAGCTTGGACACCAGCTTTGTCGGCCGCCTGCCTGTACTTGTATTCCGACCATCACCGTAGGTTGCTTGTTTCTGACCCTTGGTACTCTTTGAATTCGTCGGTGGAATATAGTCGTCCGATGCATCACCGCTTGTCGACAGCACCACTTCGTCCTCGTCGTCACCTTCAGCCGCACTCTGGGAAATCGCGTCTTTTACGTGGTCGTTCGCCGTCTCAAACGTTGGTCCATTTGTTACAGGCTGCATTTTACGAGCTTCCATCGTCTTTGGACTTGTGGCAGAGTTTCCCTTGCCGTCGAGCGGAGAGTATGGCATCCCCTCAGATTCGGACTAGATTGAATTAGATTGTGGGTCCCATCACAAGACGCGAATAACGTACGTCCCCAACAATATCTTCAATCTCGCTCTCCGAGTTTGATGCTACCACTGCCTTCTTCGCGGTTCCAAGCAAGCCAGCCTGGTGCAACATGTCTATCTTCGCATCCATCTTCCGCTCATTACGTTCCACCTGTCTTGCTCGTGAGCAAAACACATTCGGTGCATACTGTGGTGGCGTACCTCACTCATAAGCCTTACTGCGTAGGTTCTCTCGACAGCGCGCATCCTCTCTTCCATCTCTTTCGTGACTTCCTCTCGAGTTTCTGCTTCCACTATAGCGCACCTCATCTCCGCTTCATAAAGCTGCAAGATGCGCATCATAAATCGACTCCGAGCGATTTCAATTCTATGCATACCCTTAGACGTAGGTCCTCGATTTCGTCGAACAAAGCATCCACTAACGGGTTGATTGGTTCGTCATCACTATCCTGATCTTGATCCACTTCTTCGTCCTCTGGAATCATGATCAAGAAGCCGCTAAAAAGTCCTGGCAATCTTCCTTACCTTCTAGCACCTCTAGGTGTGCCTCACTAAGTTTCTTTCCTGGCCCACAGCTTGATATTGTGACCTTTCGTGTGACGGCACGCGGCAGCCCCGAATGGCCGGGTCTAATAGTCCCACTGGGTTTGGTAGGGCTGATGTGGACGCGAGGGACGGGGGCATTGTTCACTACTGTTGATATCTCTCTTGCCAACGCAGAAAATTTCATTACATGAGAGTTTTCGTCAAACCCTGTGTCGTACGGGTTGACATTTACGATCATTGCCTGGGCGGAAAAGGAGAATCTAGTAACCAACTACATCGGAAACAAGTGACGTACGACTCTGCCATCGCCAACGAAGTAATCCATAAGAATTTCGGTCAACTTGCTGTGCCGGAAAGGTACCACAGCTAATACTCGTCTTACTTCCCTGGTATCGCTTTGGCCTGGGCTAGCGAGAGTCTGGGCCAACCGCCTTTGGTTCGACCTCATAACCTGTAGGTATGATCAAGGCATGGTCTGATTGAGGTAACCTTTACCCGCCTCCATGCATTGCCCCAGGACCATGAGAGACTTGTTGATATTTCCGGCTTCTCTGAGTCGGTCGCCTGTGGTTTGAGTATGTTTCGTCCTCTCCGATCCAGCCAGATCAACAATGGTAAGTCGTGATACTTGTACTGAACTTGGGTCCTAGCAGAAAGTTGAGTGGATACTTGTCACGCATGAAGAGACAGGGGCACACGTCTCGGTCGCCACGGTGATTTCTGAGGACCTTTATGGTGATCAAGCTGTGACTCCGACTGCTTTGACTGTTGGCGAGCGTTCCGAACACCCGCCTATGGAGTTGCCCGAGTTTGACGAGCGCTTTTGCTTGCGTGGCACTTGTAACGCGAAGCTCCTTGAGTCCGGAAATGTACCTCCCCGCGTTCTCAGTTCCATTGTCGTCTATTGCATCATATGCGGGAGAAGGTTTCACTGCGAGCGCTTTTCTGGTCACGAGAACCCCGTTCACACCCTGTCCAGCGAGGCCCGGTACGTTACGCGGAACGTCCGCTACTCCATTTTCGTGGCTGTCCTTGACAGAAGAAAGGAGGTCATAGGCTTTTTCGTTATATACTTCCACGTAAGAGATCCAGACGGAATATTCGCAGTTGCGATCGAGCTTGATCGTCGTCGAATCCGGGTGGTCACCGTCGTCTGAGGATTCTATATGCTCAGACAAGACCTCAGCCAGAGCCGGCTGGCTTGAAACATCGATGTTAATAGAAGGGGGAGTTAGATCGGACGGATCGGCCTCCTCCACCCCATAGAGGCGGACAGGTCGGTACTGTGCAACTTTTGCGTTAACGAATTCGTCCCCGGTCACACTGTTCACACTTACCCGTCCGTTACTTTGTAAACCTTCAACACTGTTGAATATTACGTCCAGTGTCCTTGGCAAAATTCCACCAGTACCAGGTTTATCACTACCCTGGATCGTGTAGGTCTTTCCAGAGTTTGTCACCCCATATGCGAAGAGAAGACCACTCTGCCCATTCAGCAGGTCCTGAACAAGGGGAAGTGTAGTTTTTGCAAAGAAGTCGGCCTGCGGAGTGGACGGGAGGAAGATGTGAGAGAACTTGTAGATCGAGGAAGGAGGCGTTGTTGATGCTCGATAATAAATTCCAGAAGCTCCGCGTCCATCGCCAGACGGATCAGTCATCCTTACCGTGGTTTCCGACAAGGGCTCCAAGTAAGGCATGGCGGTGGGCTCATCGTCACCCAGACGAGGTCTTATGCGAAGATACGCCTTTGCAAAAGTGATTCTGATGTTGTCACAATGGGTAAGGTTTTCTGTACGTACCATGATCGGTTCTCGTTCGATTGTCGCAGATTTTGCAACAGGTGATTTCCCTGCTCTCCTCTGTGTGGTACTATGCTTCACATCAGGTGAACCTGGCCTGTTCTTCCTGGAGACTCCTGCAGGGACTGCGGTTGATCGAGTCGAAGCCTTTGTCTTGTTCGCTTCCACCGCAGGAGACGACCGTACATGTGTGTTCTTGGTTCGCGCTGAGACGCGGGTAGCAGGTGCTGTCGCCTTTGCGCGGCCAGCCATGATCCAAATGTGATGTTTGAAAGAGCACCACGCGTTTGCGACGCGACGTGTCACGTGATACCCTATATTGATCTCGCCAAGTTAGGCGACGCATGACGGCGACAATGCTCCTGACGCCGGACCTCTCGCATCTCTCCAGTGACGACAAGCTCCATGTATATGACCCGGCGGGCGAGCTTCTCTAACACTTCAGTTGCTCAATCGCTGACATCTTTCCAGAGGACACGTTTCTGCTCCTAGACGGCCTCGAAAAAGATGCGGAACAGCTCAAGATCCAAAAACCGCGGATATGCCTTGAAGTGGGGTGAGAACATACCTGGTTGATTAGCTCCCTTTCCTGAAGATGCACCCTAGCTCTGGATCTGGTTGTGTGTCTGCGTTTCTGGGCTCAATTCTGGGACCAACGAATGCCCGTTAGTCGTCTCTAACCACACGTGACCGTCCTCATCGATGAACGTCCCAGTTTACCTCTGCACGGACATCAACCACCGTGCGTCCGTTTGCACATTGGCTACTGGAAGACAGAACAAGGTAGCCTTTTCCCGTAACGAGACTTGGGGGGACTCCAAGGTGATCTAGATCCCTCTGAACCCAATAACATGCGATCTCTCTGGACCACTGTTGACGCGATTGCGACACCGCGTCGACGTCGTATTGTTTAACCCTCCATATGTTCCCACGTCCCACGAAGATTCTCTCCATGCACAAAGTGATGCCGATATCACTGGCTCTTGGGCTGGGGGACTAGACGGCATGGAGGTGACGAATCGTTTTCTAGACAGCGTTGGGGTATGCCATGCTTTCAACTTGTTTACAACAAATTACACGCCAGAGAACAGGATCTATTGTCGGACGGTGGCAGGCTCTATCTCGTAGCCCTGGCTCAGAACAATATTCCAGAGGTGTGTGAGCGAATGCGGCGGCGGTTCAACATGAACAGTCGAGTGCGTACCATTTTCTGAGGCATGGCCTCGCTGATGCGTCTCAGATTACGCTGCAAAGACGAGCCGGAAGAGAACACTTGTCCATTATATGCTTTTTTCGGTAATGATAACGCTTATATTAGGGAGAGAAACATATAAGACAGCATTGTGACCACATCCGTGAATATCGAAGTAGACAAAGCAAGAAACTATTTACTCGTAGTTTTCGCCGGACCAAGAGACTGCGCGTGCAAAACAGTGAACACCAAAATATCGATGTCAAAGCGTCCAACTCATGGCTCAGAAATTCAATTGTCGTCTGGTCGGCGGCCCCTAATGCTAAACCTAGACGGCGATGCTAGGTGACGTTCATGGACGGAAGAATCTTGATGATTAGGATTGGTGTCTCCATCAAATTCGAGCCGTACACGAAGCTGGCCAGCTTCGCGTAAATCGAGTGACACGTCAGCTGTTGTGTTTCGACCGGGAGTGATGTAATTCCAGATCTGAAGCAGTAATGTCAGAATATGACAATGTCAACGGAGTTCCACGGCACGAACATCAAGCTCTCCCTCCGCGATCAGCTTATCCTTGCTAAGTGTCTTGTGGTCGTGGATCCACACGTGCACTCTCGGTGTGTGCGCGCTGGCAGCGAACATGAAGGACTCATTCCTGTCATCATTCAGCACAGCGCAAATGATACTAATTGCCACTCACCATTCGGGCGCTGAAGTCTTGGCGCCATGTTTGGTCTTATATTCTTTGTCGCCAACGCGCAATATGGCGTATGGTTTCACATCGCTTCCAGGAAGATCCTTCGCACCAAACACTACCACGCGTAGCGACCCAGGCTCTGAAGGGGGACCCCCTATCCCACGGGGACCCGATTCTGTCGATGGGAAGGCCGCAGACTCGCGCGCAGAAGTTGATGCCTGCTCCGTGGGACGCGAAGGGCGTTCAGGCAGAGGTTCAGCGGGTGGAACAAGACCCTCCTGCGATTTGTCATGATGAAAGAATTCCTTTTTGAAAATACCTCCCACGCCATGAATGACGCCCTTGCCTGCCCCCATTGGCAACGCGCCCAGTTGAGTCATCGCGCGACCAGCCGCAGAGAATGTGGATGTCGTCTTGCGAGCTTTCGCAATGATCTCGGGGGCAAACGTCAAGCGGATGCTTACTTGTCCCTTTTCGCCATGTTTCTCGGTTGACAGGTTTACAACACGATCCGCTGGCTCAAAAGGCTCCAGATCGTCCAGCGTGATCCTGCCGGCCCCTAGGCTTTTGGACTGTTCGAGTTGATTCCAATCGAATACTTCCACTGAAAAGTTTGCGGCGACTCGAGAGGGCTAGGGAAGTTTGAGCGAGGCAGGGCGGGGGAAGCCCGCAAACTTACCACATTGACATTGAAGTTTTCTGACCAGTCGGGGTGTAGGGTCTTCTTCTTTGTCTGTGACTTGAATACCTTGTGTCCATTGAGGGTGAAGATTGCATATGGGTCGGATTTACCTTATGGGATGGATTATTATCAAGCAGTAATATATGTGCAATGTCATACCTCCCCTATCAGCTGCTATGAGGTCTCTTCCTTCGACTAAATCAACTCGCAGGACGCCTTGATCTGTACAGGTATAAGAGGAGTGCGCCCTGCAACGGCTGAGTGAGGCAGCGTACTGTTGATGCTCTCCCGTGGTTCCAATGTTACAGGGACGGGAACATAACGTGCTTCGATCTCGACGTTAGAAGTCTTACTCTCATCATCTACGTCGGTCAAGATAAATGATTCACGGCGGCCCTGGGTATCAATCGGATCAAAATGTGGTGATGTTCGTAACGTCCAACTCACTAGCGTGGCTTCCAGGAATGACTTTGCGCCACCTTTCCATTCAGCGATTATGTCGTCTTTGTCGCCTTCTGCATTTTCGTTTAGCCGCAACCAGACGCGGCCAAAGTCAAGTTCCTTGATAAAACCCTCCCCCACGTGTTGCCACTCTGCACGCGTGCTACGAGCCTTGACCGTACTGAAGGCCGGCCAATACCCGTCGTCTAAGAGAACCTCCAGGCGCGCTTTCTTCTGAAGTTTACCCGACAACACATTGAAGATGATAATACCAGACTCTGAACCCATCAATGAGCCTTGCGACAGCCATAGGCGGAGTCAGTTGACGTACGGTGTTTCAAAATTTCCTCCTTGTCGAGTTCCAGCCCAGAGGGTTTGCTCTCACCTTCCTTTTCGGAATTATCACCTTGGGATGGGGGCTCCACAGAGGGTGCACTGACACTGCTGGTGTCCTGCGACAACTTCGCTGCATGCGTGCCCTGCTCCGTCATAGGGCGATCGACTGTGGAAGCTCGGGATAATATCAAAGATGAGGTGTCTGCAGCGACATCACCCCCCACCACACCATTTATAGCCTTTGCAGCCTTTTGGATCTCGTTTTCTCCTGCATCAAAGCCGACATCCTTGAGAGCCAGAGCAGGAATAAATTCAGCCACAAAGTGAAGGTGACCCTTGAATGTTGTCCCGTCGACTTGGATAGGCTGAACAACTTCCTTCCTACCAGTGGATTCGTGACGGAACTTGGGATCGGCTGATGACTCCCGGGCGAGGTCACTAACACGGAGGTCAACAGAACCAAGGGGACGATCCTAAAGAACAGTCATGGGCGTGAATGCAGGAAAAGAGTAATATCTACCTTAGTAAGGTGCTGATAATCCATCACTTCCATAAACATCGACTGCGAGGTGATCAGGTCGAGGCATAAGATACAAAAATTTGCCAACCTCTCTCAAAGAATGTACTACACAGTCTGGTCAATACGATATTAGGAAAGATTGTAAAAACTTACCAGGTATGTAGATGATTTGATCCCACACAGGGTTCAGATCTATAGCACGGCGGGGTAAACGCTAAGCAAACTAGAGAAAACCCGGAACGTACTGTTGTTAACGACCTCTGTTCGACCTTGAATGACATTGTTGATCAGAACTCGCACATAGGGATCGCTCTGGAGTACAGTGTTAGGCTTCTTACCCCAAGCGGAAGGTTGATGAACCAACCTTGCCACCCAGTGCGGCCTCCACATTTCTTAAGGTAACGATTAGACCAGCTAGTTTATGATGATGGAAATGACTTACTTGACATCTGTAGCCTTCTGAAGCCAGAGCCTCACAACACCGATGGGTGGTACGTATTGGGAAACACCACTAAGAGCACCTGCCATATGTAGTGGCTTCCATTGGGTGCTAATCCTGATTTTCCCCGTCTTGCTCAAGGGCCACCAGTCTCGGCCCTCTGATGTCTCCGCTGTAAGTAGATCCTCGAGGCAAACGGACATGTATCCAACCACGGGGTCCTTTAGGAAGTCTCGTTCATCGACAACCTTGATGATGATTGTGGAAGAATGTTTATCTGAACACAGAAATTCGGTACTAGATTCCCAGACTGGATTGTTCGTGTGTTTAATGATTTGGGATTTGTGAACAGGGGAAGGATCGGAATCAAGATAGACTTTGACAAAGGGGTTCAGCTCTCCGGAGAGCGACTTCGATGCGTCGAGCTCCTTAGCTTGGTGAAGAGTCAAACGAACAATACCAACGTCTGAAAGAAGATTGAGGGAAATGATTTAGATCTAAAAAAGATTGCACAAACTTGTGTCCGGAAATCGCTCCTGGCCATCGACAACCTGGGACCTGAGCACGGGATAATAGGAGACGTCAAACCGAATCTGTCCACGGTCCTTTCCATCCTTTAGGATCGGTAGTTCAACACCTTCAAAAGTAGCATCTTCCATGAGCTTGTTCAGTTCAAATATTGCAGCACCAAGTGACGTGTCTTTCCGGCGTTCATTGTAGTCCATCACGGCGAGGACCAGTTGCTCTTGTAGGGAATTGACAAGGATGAACTTGGTCTCTACCCAGGTGGGGTTGTACCTGCGCACGAGTCAGCGAATCGCTCGGGGAGACAATATAGGGCACCAACGTCGAGTGTCTATATTTAGTCCTTGCGAGTTCCTGGCGATTATTGATGCTAATGCTAACAAAGGGATCAGGTGACCCTCCACCAATCTGGCTGTACTTGAGTCCCCGAGCGGTATGTACGGTCACTTGAACTACTCCAATTGCTGCACCTAGGGGGGCACCGGACAATAGTTGCTCCAGATTGAGCGAAAAGATGTTCGGATCGTACATCATGGGGCCAAGATTTCCATGAACCATTTCATGGATGAATTCAGACAGACCAGGAATCTACCACTGATGTTAGTGCTTGCGTGAGGCAGTGGGAGGTGCACTGACATGGGCAATGTCAAAACCAAATGTCTCGCCGCCAACCGGCTTCAGAACATAGTCGATGACAGGCCGCTCCAAGAAGCTGAGATCCACAATTTGTATGTGAGGGAAGTTTGACACTAGCTTCATTCTAACCCTCATGAGACCACTGCAACTGATATCCTCAATCAAGATGGGCATAGCAGCAACTGCCAGACCTTTTCCGATCCTCACGGACAATATTATTTTAGGATTAACCTTCTGGGCAGCTTGGCGAGGAGTCAGATCGGACACATCATTGGGAGTGAACGAGAATTCCCAATCCATCATAACAATATCGTCGTCCGTGTGTGGGAAGGTCCTAACTCTCTGGATTCGAGGGGCTTTTGTACCAAGAGTGAAAGTCGTGAGGCGCAAAGAATCCAGGAATGCAGGCGTGTTTGTGCTGAGAACTTGGTCGACAGAGGCCACTACTGTAGCGGAAAGTACGGGTTCGTAGATGAGCCAGAAGCGATCCAGGAAGTGGTTCAACCATTCGGCACTCTCATGCTCGGACGCCAATCGGGACTTAACAAGCTCCCGCTGGATATCATCACGGGCACGGCGGCGCACGCGAGACATGGAGTTGACATAGTACGTGTTACAGATCGCCAAAAGGATGATTAGCCATCCCCATCCAAAGTTGAAGCGCGTCAGGAAATGAGACGCAAATACAGCCTGACCGATCACGTCAGGCCGAAGCGAGGAAGAAACAGCGTAAGACGCACGAAGAAAATCAAAGCAGCATTATGGTACCAGGCGCCGTAGAATTGTTCGCTTAGGAAAAGTCCGAGGATTGACTTGTCTTTCTCCTCTCCCTCTTCAAGGGGAGGGGCGTCTATGTTGGCGGCGGCACGCCAACCGACCGTATACCACTCAGGGATAACAGGGACAAGGCCAGATGGGTAGCCACCTGGAGCAGGCGAAAGCGTCGTAGGGTGGTCAGCTTCCTCGCTTGTTTTTTCCACATCATGGACATTGATTGTCGGCAAAACACGCCCATTTCCGGTGGCCAGCGGGACTTCTGAGTCAAGTGCGTATTTTAGTCAGGGGTCTCAAGAGGGGATAAATAACAACACACCTCTCGCGTCGAATGGTTCGGGCTGTGGGACGATATTCTCAGCCCCCTCGCTGGCAGCTGCGGCTTTGGCTTGGGGTGATGCTTCTGGGTTGAAGGAGTGGACAGCGGCCCCTCTGGAGGCGTCGCTGGCGAGCGCGTCGTGGAGTTGCGGGGGCGAGATGTGGTCCTGCAAACCGTGCTGTTGCTCAGGCTCGTCATGCGGGGCATTGTTGGCCATGGTGGGAGCAGAAGAAAACGAACGAGGGGAAGGTGAACCTAGACTAGGACTAAAGTAGCAGTGGAGGGACAGCAACGTGCTCAACCAAGCGGGGCAAGAAACTGCTATCTATAAACGCCCACAACCGGGGAACCGAAAGTGCCGGCGTATTTCCATATGGAGATAATGGCCCGGCCGCCTCCCGAGCACCACGACTCACAGCTCCGCCCAGCCGCCGTCGGCATCCTCGGCCCCACCGACGACGGCGAGCAGGAAAACGATGACACTGGCGGCGAGACGCAACCCCAGTCCCCTGTACAGCTGTCCGACACCGGTCCGCCCTAGCCAGCCCTGTCTACCCGCTCGTGTCTCCGCCACTTCGGCTGCTTCTCCGCGATGCTTCTCCTTCTCATCCGTTCTTTTCCTCCGTGGGCGCTCAAGCGGCAAATCCGATCTCTCTTCCGTCAAGATATGCCACAGCGCATCAATAACGCCGTTGTATGGCACGGGCCTTGTCTCGACGCAGGTACGCAGTGGCTTTGCTGTCCCGCGTGTTTGAACTTGCAGCCTTCGGCGGACAGTCTCGATTGGCAAGGTCACCAAGAGACTCGCACATCCCGCCAGAACCTCTGCAAATGCCCACGCGACGGGGTGCGTGTCCGCCGCAACGTATGGTCCAAGCCACAGTCGTGGTGCAATAATGGCAGGCAACGCAACGTGCATAACCGATCGGAGCCCAGTCTCAAGTATGGTCGGTAGCACAAGATGAGGGTGCAGGTAAATGCCCCTCAAGCCACCCTCATTGGCCAAGATGTCGGAGAATGCGTGAATAGGCCCTCTGTAGGTCCTGTACTTCGGCATCGACGACTGAGCGATGAGGCGCGTGCGGACAAGATCGAGGGGTGACAACAGAAAGCCAGTCAGGACGTGCGAAGCTACTGGTAGCAGCGGTGACCGCTGGTAAAATCCGCCGTGGGACGAGAGGAACAGCGAATGTAAGACGCTGTCAATAAGAGGCTCTAGATTTGCGGACGCAACGTCATAAATGCATGATGTTAGTGAACCTAGAGAACTGGACTTAGTAGCTATACCATATTGTGTGGGGTCAATACCTTTCCACAGCGATAACCATCCTTCACCATGAAAGTTGACAAGCCTTGGAATCATGCCCCACGAGGAACTAGCACTGCCGACTGGGATGATATACTCTGGGCGTGTCCCGTCTTCCATAACAGATGTCCTGATTATATATCCCCTGTCGTCTACAAGCTTTGGAACTGGATGGTGAGGCGGAACAGCACCAGGCTCGACAAAGTATGACTCTTCTTCATCTGTTCCTTCACTGAGCTATAGACGCGTGAGCCGCCCATGCGCTGAAACTGTATTCGACTTACCGTTTCCGCCGCCTCTTCCGCCTCTTCCGTGGACTCTTGGGTGAGCGCATCCTTCGGGACCCATTGGATCTGGAGGAGCAGCTTTCCAACTTCCAAAGGCATTGCCACGGCAGTACTGCAATACTGGAGCAGGGCGGAAGCTACTAGGGAGCGGAACACGAGGGAGATGTCGAGCGACAAAGGATCGTCGAACATGGAGTTTGGAACAGGGCGAGTAGTCCATTGATGGGACGTGGAGGAAACATTGGGTGTAGATTGTTTCGGCACAGCTGACGAAGGTGGCGGGACGAATGTCCATTGACTCGACGGAGGATTATACAGATCGCGGAGAGAAGGATTTGAGGCCATCACAGTGCGAAGATATTGCCGGTCGAGTCCCCTGAAAACTCCCCCTTACAACGGTGGTTACCAATAAGAAATCTTACCGGATGCTGAGCGCTGAGCTACAATGTAGCTAGGGAGGATAGTAGTTGTACTTGGGAGAGAAGTCGCACACGTGACAATTCACTTCGACCTCGTAGTATCGAGCTTGCTTGCTGGATAGCAGGATTACTAGTACTATTTGCCTCAGACCCCACTCTCTTGCGTATCTATTACGAGCCTCAGCGCCTTGTTAGCCACTTCTCTATCGTCGTGGAACGTGAGCTGGCTGATGGCCTGTTCAGCTGTGACGAATTCCGAATGAAAATCTTCCGTCTCCGTCTGCGTTCCTTCGAAGCGAGTCTCGTCGATCACTCTGGTTAAATACCACCAAATGACCTTTGTTCCCTTCTCCCCGAGATTTCTCATCGTCATCGCAAACGGCTCCACGGCGCTGTCGACGACACGTGGCTCGTCCACCAGGTTCACGTGGGGTGAGGGTGCCCGCGTCGTCATTGTGCACGGAAAGAATTCGCACCTGTAGCCCGTCTCTTCATAAGTTTCTCGGAGGGCAGCACTCTCCACTGCTTCTCCGCAGTCTTTCCGGCCCTTTGGCAATACCCACACGCCCTCCCTCGGAGAATGCAGAATACACATCTGCCATTCCCTTGTGTCCGGGTGAGCACGGAAGAGGACCGAGCCAGCACAGATGACCAGGTCCTCGCTAAAGTAATTGACAGAGAAGTGCGGTCGCGGTCGACCGCGTGGTACGGGCAGAGCAGTACACGCAACCGCCATTCGGCTGGTAGATCGTAAGCAAAACGACGCTGCAAGTAATTCAGAACTCACTGCGCGGCTAGGCTCGAAGTGGACTAAAAAAGATGCCCGCTGCAAGGTTCGAACTTGCGACCTCAGGATTGTGTAACTATGAAGTTACTCATATGCATGATATGAGACCTGCGCTCTAACCAACTGAGCCAAGCGGGCCACAAGATCTGCTTTTCAAGAGATTATCATGAAGAGAATGCGCCGTGGGAAAGCAAACAGGGATGCCACTTGGCGGGCGGGATCAAGTTGAATTGGACCATTCACGGACTTGCTCGACACTGCGACCGGCGTCGACACCGCGCAAGCAAACGCCCTCCCCATCCATGCTCAACGCTCGCAAAAGGGAGGCATCTGATACCCTTCTCCCGACCAGACAACCGAAACATCCGCGCGTTGAAGAAAGTACTCGGGGCACTCCTGCTGGGCTTGCCGCACATTCCGGGCTGACCGCGCGCTGGAGCCAGCTGGCACGCGAGGTAGTCGAGCTTGCCTCAGAGACAGTAAAGGCTTGGGGATCGCGTTCATCTCCGGCAATCAGACCACTAAGCCGTCCTCCACGGTTACGGGGTTCGCCACCACCACCTCGTTCTTGCCCTCGCACAGTGTACTCCGCTCCCCCTTCCCACCCCGCACCCCCACCCCGCCCTCCGATACCGAGCGAATTTCATCTTCACAAACTTCCGACTCGAACAGATCAGACCAGCCTCTCATCTTCCCTCCTACCCGACCAATATTCCATGCAAACTTCCAATCCCACCCATACTCCCGGCAGTTCAACACAAACGACGACAACCGGACTCACATCTATATCTCGCTCGGCCACATTGCCCCGTCATTGGACAGGGGATGACCTTTTGGCCAATTCCGTACAACAATGTCGAAAGGCAGAAGAGTTAAACAATGTTCTAAACCACAGGCAGAGTAAAGAACACATTTATGCACGGAAGGTGCGTTTCACCATGTCTGTCAGGGACCGCCACTTTAGGCTTACCTGTTTCTTCTTGCGCGATGTAGCACAAGGCCAAAGTGAAAGAGGATAGAATAAAAGATAGAGAGGCCGTGATGAGGGAACTGTTCGACCTCAAGCGGGCAAGCGGTACTGCATGTGCTTTCAAGTCTTGTACTTGTCTCACGTGTATTTTATCAGGATTCAGGTCGAATTACGAGGACTTCAAATGCAAGTATCCACTTTTTCGACATGTTCGTGTGCTGATTTTCTTCTGCACCAGCATATATAGATTACCAAGCTCGACTCCAGCATCTGGATGATCGTGACTCTCTGTCGCGTCTGTACTATAAATTTCCTGTGACATGTATCTCGTGCTCATGTTTTCCCCCAGCCTCGGCTTCTTTGACAGACTTGCGTCTGAAAGAAGATACACCTAGCCTGTCCCATCGCCATTCGTTTTCCGACGTACGCTATTTCGATACATATGACAGTTGTCACTCTCATAGCATTTCTAGTGCGCAGACGTTCCCTTCTTGGAAAAGGCAAAGAAGAAGCTGTTGCGGACACTAGCAAGGTT
Source organism: Boletellus ananiceps (assembly GCA_038089975.1). Taxonomy (NCBI): domain Eukaryota; kingdom Fungi; phylum Basidiomycota; class Agaricomycetes; order Boletales; family Boletaceae; genus Boletellus; species Boletellus ananiceps. The sequence goes on along the minus strand of JBBPLV010000004.1, from coordinate 45,456 downwards.
CGTTGTGGTGCTTGTGCACGTCGGCGGCGTCGATCTAATTTTGCTGTATTTTGCTCAAACGCAGCCCACCGGCGAAGCCCTTCTCAACCTATGAGTGGCTTCGTCGAGAAGCGCGCAAGAAGGACGAGGAAATAGAACGTCGTTTTCGCCCACCTCTTCCTAAGTCGTTACCTCTGGAGGTAGACAGACAAGTTGATGCGCTCTTGGCCAAGAAGGGTGTCGTCTCGAAGATAGCACGAGAACAGGTTTGCGACAAGGACCTCTCGCGTCTACTACCATGCCAATGGCTAAATGATGAACTCATTAACTTTTACGGTGCGATGATTCTGGAGCGGTCGGAGGCCTGTAAGGAGAACCCTGCAGCGAACGGAAGAAGGAAACCTTTGAACGTGCATTACTTCAATACTTTTTTCTGGTCCAAGTTGCAGGGTGAGGGCTACGAGCGAGCAAGACTTGCGAAGTGGACCAAGAAGGTGCGAATGCTTCTTAACGTTTGTCTGGTTTTCTGACTTTATCTTAGTTTGACATCTTTTCGAAAGATGTCATCCTTATTCCCATCAATCACAACAACTCTCACTGGACCGGTGCCGCCATCAATTTCCGTCGGAAACGGATAGAGTCGTACGACAGCATGAATTTAGATCGACATCAGGTGTTCAAGGTTAGCTTGCTTTTGTATAAAATGCTACATCTTGAACGCATTCGATAGGGCCTTCGCCACTATCTTGACCTGGAACATCAGAACAAGAGAAAGAAACCGTTTGACTTTACGGGCTGGACGAACTATGGCCCAGATGTTAGGATCATTGCGTGCGCAAAGACATTAGAGCTCACCTATTTATTTGACAGGATACCCCTCAGCAGGAGAACGGTTACGACTGTGGCGTATTTACGTGCCAATTCTTGGAATCGTTGTCGCGAGGAGAAGATACATTTAATTTCTCGCAACGAGACATGACTTACTTGCGGAGACGAATGATCTGGGAGATCGGACATGCCAGGTTTCTCGATGTTCCATAGTCTCTAATCTATACACCCCCTGTGCTGGAGTTTGCTGAGATCTATCTGTGGTATCCGAACGGTGTAATGGGAGTGTTGTCCACGGATCCGTATGCTGTGATATCACTACTCGTTGAAAGCGGTAGTGTCGTGCAGAAAACTTCATTCGCACCTCCCACTATAAGTTCGGAATGCTGTGCAAAACACTAGCCGATGCGCGCCACGAATAGGGAATTGCTTGACTTGAGCCGTCTACATTGGAGTAACTTGTGCCTGGGCCTCAGGGTCACAAAATCCTCATTCACCTCATCTAGTACATACTCCTCTGAGCAATGATTAGGGCGAAGAGTGGTTACGAGATCTGGAGCCTGAGCCATAGTTTGTAGTGGGGATGTCTGGCAAGCAATATGTTGTTGCCCTTTGCTCGAACTGCGACAAGAGTTTCTAGACCGAAAAAATAACATCAACCTAGAGGTCGATCGGATGTTCAGCATGACATGGTGTCACAAAGCTCGTATCTTCATCGCCGAAACCACCACACAACGATGAAAAACCAAAAGACAAAGACCAGGAAGACGATGTACCATAGCCATCGGCAGCCTTGCCGTTCGGCCATGTTGTTCATTCGGCGAAACGTCCCCGCGAGCACGCCCGACGTCTCTGCAAACGCATCGTTCTGGGTAGCGAAACGAAACGGTGATTTGAGCCGAGGAGCGGGAAGCACGGACACGGCGACGTACCATCTGACTTAGCTGGACGGTCGACTCGCGGACCTCATTCCCAATACCGATCGTTATCTAGGTAGAGGTGAGCGCCGGGGACGAAGAGGGACGCCGTCGCCACACACATCTTTGAGTAGCTTGACTTTGGCGGACAAACCCTCAAGCTGTTCGTCGTTCTGGCCCTCCAAATCGTCAGTATAGCGGTACCCCGAGGGCGCGTGAGATGACAGTTCGAACGGCGACGAGCGTCCTGAGGCGGGGGGCGTGAGGCCGCTAAGCAGGGCAGAGCGATCACGCAGCGAGTTTGGTGCACGAAAGCTGCAGAAGTTTTAGTGAGCTGATGGAGTTGCCTTCGCCAACGTTGTCCTCACCGTTGCGACATCTGACAAGAGCTGGACGCCTCGTCGCGGTGGGGAGCGAAAGTTGCAAACTCAATCGAATAGCGCGCGCGCCGTATCCAGTCCAGCCCGCCGTGTATATATGTAATACGAATAGGTATAAATCAAGGAAAGTGTGGCCAGCGACTGGACGCAGCTCTAGTCTCTACAAGTGCACGAAATCGGATGCAGACCACCAGGCAAGCCCCGCCGTATTGAGTCAAACAAGATGGCAAATAGCGCGAAATAATACAAGTCCATTTATTCGACAAGCTGCGCTTTCAGTCAATGCTCATCCGGTTGGGATTCATGCTCATAGGCCCGCCATGGACATGTCTGGAGCCCTTTCCACGAGCGTGCGCCTTGTTTCTCGCAACTTGCAGACACATTCAATAAATTAGCGACACGAAAAATTGAAACCACCACTTACTTGACTCTTTGAGCCCCCTGCCGAAATTCTGCATCACAATTGCCGTGAAGATGATGGTTATGAGCAAGAGGAAAATGGCAATTGCAGCTATTTACGCATATTCAGTGAGCACCATCTGAGCTACAAGAAACAGAGTACACTCACAGAAAGTGGTGAGCGAATGCCATACTTGAGCGTAGTCCGAGTCGCGATACTTCAGCAGTTTGTACGTCTGTCGACGGGTCGGCACACAGCAAGTGAAAATAAAGAGACCAACATGCCTTGTAGATGAAGTACACCAATGCTCCTATGCACCCTGACATAAATGTTGCCATCATCCACTTGTTCTCGTGTCGTGCCGCCAAGTGACCCTCGATGATAAGAACAACAGACAAAGGCAAAGCAGCCCAGGTGACGTAGTATTCCCAGTCCGTGTTCGAGAGGACTAACCAAAGGAACTGCACGGAAAACCCGACCCAAAAGAAGAGATCGAACTTGACCAGACACTGAAAAATCTGGTAGCTTGCGTGCATTTTCTTGATGCGACGATCGGCGCCAAGAAATTTGTATACTTTCCACCCGAACTCGTTGTAAATTTTCCACCCGAGAGCAATGTAGGCGATCTCCGCGACAGAAATGACCACTGGGATGATGTTTGTAAGGACATTTACCGGTATATGGATAATGCCGTCCGAGGTTGTCGTCGAGTTTTGGATTTCGCCGATTTGTATGATGGCATAGATGAGAAAAAGGAGGTTAAACAGTCTGTAACAAGATATAAGAACAATGTGACGGTCCTGCCAAACCAACTGACATGAGACAAATGAATTGCAGGGTATTTCGAGCGTACACTGCATCAACGGCGAGAACAAGCTGAAATATACTGTGTTGTATGTCAAAACAGGGACGAATAGCAAGTAAAGGTGCATACTGTGCGAGTGCGAACACGCTGAGGTATACAGGCATTTTGAGTGCACTTTCGTTATTTCCAGAATCCTGCAGCCGGACGAGAAGATCACTCTCAATGGCGAGATCGATGGTCGTCTCGACAACGACAGTCATTACGAAGAGCCGACACGCCAAGGAGTCGGGAAAAATCTTGAACAAGATGAGAGGAGGCTTTACGAGATGACAACGGAAGAACGGTCACCTGCTGCCACCATTTTCTGTGATCGGCCAACTTTTCGCGCTTGATATTTGGTGGGTAACTCTGGGTGGACACCGGAGGGTCTGTTGCTTCGTCGTGGGGCTTGCCACCTAGATACGGAGACTTGTAGTCCAAGGAGTATGATGGACCTCGAGATTCAGAGTCATCTACGGGGCTAGTTTGGACTTTGAAGGTTTGATGGCTGGACATCCTCGAATAAGGCTCTGCATACTGATCGATAAGGTCGTCGTACGATGATTTGAGGTCGTCCGCTGGGGGGGGATTTGGATGGTTGGTTGTGAGGTAGTCTGTGGAGCGGTCACCAAGACTCGTAAGTGGGTGATCCATGGCTGAAAAAGAAGAAAAAAGAGCGTCAGGGAAGGGAGAGAACAGGCGAGTCGTCCTGCGAGCGGGTAGGGAGTGAAACCGTTCAAACGTCAAGTCCAGGGTACCGAATTCGTGGGAAACTTTTTCGCCTAATTACAGTATACTACACTGTCCTAGACTACGGTCACGATCCGTCCGTGTCCGTGGAGGAGCCCGTTTCTTCTCCTTCGACGTCTGGTGGTCGTGTCAGCCCCACTCGCGAACACACATTCGCCCCACACACCGATCAGATAGTCCGGTTCGATCCGCATTGGTGGTGGCGGCGGCCGAGGTGGACTTGGACGCTTCATCTGCGCCACTAACCCAGTTGCACCCCTGCCCAACCCCGTCTTACTCCCTTTCGGTCGACCGCGTTTCGGGGGACCCGTTCCAGCGGGGCTCTTGGCAGATACTGCAGACGACGTAGAGGTACCGACAGGGGTACCAGCTGAGGATTGCGATCCCGGCGTAGAAGACCGCTCTCGGTCCAGGAAAGAGGCAGTCGACGACGAGCGCAGTTTGGAGGGGACCTTGGACTGTGAGGGGGGAACCTGCAAAGACTATCACATGGGAGATGAGCAAACAATCCAGAATAGACACGCGCGAACCTGATTCGTAACGCCGTCCAGGCCCGTCTTTATCCGTGTGACAGGGGGTCCTGAACCACGTCAGAGTCCGACAGCGAACATACAACTGGGACGACAACCATTCGTCTTTTGTTTCTTTGCTTTCTTTGTCGGAGATATTTGTGGTGAACCGGGCTGCTCTCGCATGTGAGCAGCAAGCTCACGAACAGAATATACAGAGAAACCCACTCTTTTACGCTTGGGGTTAAAATCCGCTTCATCTGTGGCGCAATGAGATAATACATCCAGTTCTTGGAAGTCATGATATCAGTAAATGTACCCTTAGACCTTGTCTTCACTCTCCCGTTGGAGTCGTCGTCTGAGATGTTGCCGTTTTCCGACCCAAGATACGGTGACGCCGACCGTCCAGAGTCGATCGGAATCCTAGAAACGGTAGGTCCATCGACACAATACGATTTGATCGACATCATACTTCGTTTTGAGATTTGTTACGCGTGCTGCCCCGCGCCGCACACCAGTCCCCACTCCCATACATGAGCTGAGATGAGGCGCGTATCTATTTGAAGCGACCTTGAAATAGCAATGTGACAAAAAGAGAGTATGAGGGAGATGGAACAGACCTGACGTTTACAGACTGTGCATTCGAACAGTACGTTGCCGTCCTTGAAGGTTGTCGGCGTACTCGTTCCAGCATTCGGGGTGGTCATTCCCACCGATATCATTGCCTCAATACCTCCTGCGTCCTGCGACTGCGATGACGCGTATTCACCGCTGCCATGAACTGCGTCAAGTGGGTCCAGGAGGTGGTTAACCAAACTGGACGAGCAACGCTGTGCAGCAGCTCGCACCTGCACAACAACTAAGAGGGCATGAAGAAGCGACTGGATCGCTAAAATAAAGCAAGCATACCGTGTACGACATATTTGACACAGTGCTCGACTTCGTGCGATTTCGTGATGACCTTGGAAGGCAGCGTCCATCACGAGGTCGTCGAGCATGGCCGAGAAGAGTCTCGCAGCCTGGGTGCAGTCAGTGGAAAAAACATGGTGGGACTTGAAAGCATACAATGCTCCCAATTACATCCTCTCTTTCTGACTTGGACATGGCACCGTACTCGCTGTATCCTTGGAGGAGACTGGGCAAAACAATTCGATGACCTTGACCAGCGCGCTGAGTGCAGCACGCCACATTGATCGTTGGGAGCACGTGACCTACATACTGTGACGGTGCTTATATACGGTACTTATACTACAGTACCGGGGATACTTAACGAGACGGTACGAAACCTTGCTTCAACTTCTTGTCCCTCAACTCCCTCATAAGTCGCAGAAAGTCTTCGATGGCTTCACGTGTTGTTTGAATGTGTACCACAAGTCGCGAGTTGCTTATTGTAACAGGTAGCGGAAGAGCACCAGCACAATGAGCCACCTCCTCATACTCGACACCAATTGTAGAAGGATCAAAGAAAACCTGTGCGGAATCCGTAAGCAAAAGTGGAAGTCAAGGGGCGGCTCTTTCACCATGCATGTCTCCGCTGGGAACGATATACCAACCCCCAGCTCCTCTAGTCCTCGTTGCAGGCGCCTCGCTAGCGCATGCACGCGGGGTAGTTGCGGGAAATTATGGCTAAGCGCGTAAGCTGCGGAAGCCGCGAGAAATCCAGTTTGACGCATTCCCCCTCCAAAAGCCTTGCGGAACCAACGAGCTTTGTCGATAAACACTTTTGATCCGACGAGGCAACTTCCAACTGGGGCACCAAGACCTTTGCTAAAGCAAAGGCTGGCAGAATCGAAAGGAGCGGAGAGCTCTAGTAGTGACGTCTTTGTCTCGATGGATACATGCCAGAGACGGGCACCATCAAGGTGCATCAGAATATTGTTCTTCCGGGCGAACTCTGAAATCCGAATGATTTCATTCTGGGGAAAGATCGTGCCATGAAGAGTATTTTCAAGACAAATGAGACGTGTTGGTGCACTAGTCAGTGATTAATCAATGTTCTTCTAAACGCAGGAGGCGCGCACACGTGGATGTCGGATTCTAACACAACCCTGGTCACTACGTCCTTCAAAGTCAGGTGATGACCTTTCAACTCGTCGATAGGATATCAAGAAGAGTTGGAAGGAGACAGACCGTTGGACGGGGTAACAGGGATTGGATAAGCTCCAGAATGCATGGCAGCACCTCCTACCTCATATCTACAGCCCACATTTCACCAATCAACGTGACGCAGGCGTATGGAAATGGCACATACTCGTTGACATGGCTACGGACGTCGGCGAGAATGGAATACGGCGGCTGGTGCAGGTGTGTTCTTATTGCCAATTGGTTGCTGAGTGTCCCACTGGAGACGAAAAGTGCGGCTTCCTTTCCGGTGAGTCGTGCCATATGCAGCTCCAGGGCGGAGGTGCAAGGGTCATAAAAGACGGCGTCTCCGACGGATGCCCGCACGGCATACTCATACATCGCCTTGGTCGGTGCTGAACAGGCGATTGATTGAACATACATTCTCGTGTCTGACATCCCGACTTTCTCTACCTGTTATTGTGTCGGCTTATCACAGTCAAAGAGGGTGATACGAGAAGAATACGGAATAAACTCACTGACAAAGCTTCTGGACACTCTTTCCAGCTGCTTCTCGTTATCCTCTATCTGGGTGGGGGTCAGAACGTCCACCCTGACTTGGTTGATGATTTCATGTAGCTCCAGGTCCATCGCGGCTGGGAGAAAGGGCGGGTTATCCGGGCATGAAAAACCGGTTCACGTTCTCGGACGGTCATCTTATCAAGATTACATAAGGGTATGACATGAAGTGCGGGATCAACGGGCCACCCGGCCAATTTTCCTTTCTTCCTCTTCCTCTTCGATGGGTAACGTGGGTAGAACCCGAAAAGTATCTGTTGCTGGACGTTCAACATTGACCTGCGATGGTAGGGTGCTAAAGCTGCTCAGAAACGTGAACGAAATGCCAGCAAACAGGCGGACAAGGGTCCCACCAGTCGCACCAAGGTCAACGAAGCTGCGAAGAACATCATCTGTTCAACTTGTAGGCAGTCCTTTGTGCGTCCATTCACGCAATCTACTACTTGATGTCGCTTATAGTTTTTTTTTGCCGTAGTTGTTAACCACGAGGGCCCCAGCGTGAGTTGTGCGATGACACGCGAGTTATGATCGACATAATTTACATGCATGGATGCAGATTAGAGGAGCATGCACAAAACAAGCACTCGAAGACGCTAGCTGAGTGTTTCCCCAGCTTCACCAAGTAGGGTGGACGGGAGGTATACCTCGGGGTTGTATGTATAATCTAGTGCGGATTGGAGCCCACCGCGAAACTGGGCGGATACTTGTCAGTGAGACCCAGACTGTGTGTGAGATGATGGCAGGACGTACGGAGATGCACACAGCGAGGGTAGTTTTCAGAGGCCAAAGGTGGTAGCGCCGGTCGCTTGGGCGTTGGCTCCTGCACTCTGCATTTTTTCACCCACTTTTTTGTTGACCTCGAAGAACTTTGCGACGCATCGGTCTATGCAGACGCTCTCCCCCTTGTTGAGATCGCCCTCGGCATACCGTGGACTGATGCACTTGCTGTGGCACGACCTATGGGGCGCTGAGCAGGGACATGCGCTGGGCGACTGGCTGGGCTCACGCAACAATGCGGTTGAAGACGTCCGAGACCATGTCGATCCTGGCGAGCGTCAAAAAAGACAATTGCGGGGGCAAACAACTCACTCATTGATGGCCATCTCGATGCGCTCATGGTTGACACCACTCGAGGGCCCAGCGGGGGTGCGGCCGAACATGGACATTTGGACTTGAGCCGCAGCGAGACAGAGCAGCGCGAAAAAGTAGCAGACCACGTGACACGGACGACACGGTCAAAAAAGCGTCTGGGAGATAAAGTGAGAGCAAAGCGCAGATGGCGGACAGTCCGCCTCCTCTTGCCCTTCACCGATGCAGGTTCGTCGATGCATCTCCCTCCCCGATAACAGCTCTCGCGTTCCCCCCCTTCCCCCTGCCCTCGCCGACAACCAAGACGGTCGGCAAGCAGCGCGACCCAGCGTTCGGCACTCTTGTCGTCGGCCGCGCGAACGGAAACATAGATCTGCTTGAGTGGACCGGTGATCCCGGCGAGTCTCAAGCCTCGCAGGCCTGGCACCGTCGCAAGGTCGGCTTGCCTCCTCCGTCCCAGTCTCCATGCTCAGATCCATCCACCTCAGACTCTCCCTGGACCCCACCCGTCAAAAGTCGACACCCTAGTGTTGGCCATCAGATATCCAGACACGATTCCCCCGGACACGGTCCCTTTTCCCTCAGATCTTCGTCTTTTCAGTTCGGGTGGTGGAAGTGAACTCTTGGAGTGGGATATCGCGAGAAGCATCGTAAGGGTGTGTTACTTCCGTTTGGATGAGTATTCGGTTCGGCTTAGTGCTCGTAGAGGACAATCGGTTCTCAAGGGGGCTCCATATGGTGCATGGCTGTTAATCCCGCATCAACGCTGCTGGCACTGGGGTGCGAGGATGGTTGTGTCCGATTGCTTTCTCTCTCGGCCGACACACTTCAGCACTTCCGCCGCTTTGATCACGCCAAATGCCGTATCCTCAGCATCGCATGGGGCCCGCCCACACCTCCTCAGCCAAAACCAAACAACTTTGCAAACTACCGCAGTCACCAGGCAGAAAGTGAAATTGTCAGCGAAGATGAAAATGAAGAATGGATTGATTTGTGGCTCGTAACTGGCTGCTCGGATAGTAGCTTGCGGAAGTGGGATATTAGCACCGGGCGGCCAACTGACCGCATGGGGACCGATAAAGTCAAAGGAGATAGGACACTTGTATGGACGGTTGGGGTACTTGCGTAAGTGCCCTTCCGTCGGTCTGGAATTTCCTTGGACTGAACCAAGAGCAGCGATGGGACCATTATTTCCGGCGATTCCCTGGGTGCTGTCAACTTCTGGGATCCCTTGACATGCACTCAAACCCACAGTTTCGTTGCGCACGGCGCAGATGTACTCTGCCTCACGGTTGGGCCGGATGGGACAACAGTCTTCACATCAGGTGTTGACCAAAAAATAGTCCAGTTTACCTATGTTTCGTCTACCCCAGGCACTTCAACACTGGGAGCGGCCATGGGTCGATGGATCCAGTCAGCCTCGCGACGAATGCACTCGCACGATGTACGTTCACTGGCAATGTGGCCACCTTACACCCCGCTTCCACCTGTCTACAGACGAAAACTCCCATCTGGCGTTCCGTTCACAGCGCCCGTTCTCGCTTCCGGTGGCCTCGACATGTCTGTGGTCCTGACACCTTGTCTGCCCGCGAGTGTGACGACATCCGCCTTGGCAGTGCGAGTCGTTAATCCACTAGGAACAACTGCGACTACATTTGAGGACTCACACTATCGACGGGTCCCATATTCCGCCGCTGTTTGCATAGCCAGGGGCGCAAGGCTTGTGTCGTACATGCATGAGACTGGGTTGAATGTCTGGCGTGTGCTCAACATCCCGACCACTTCGATGGTGATTGACGGCACGGACGTTTGCACAGATCCCGAGTTGAGGGTGAGCTGGGAATGCATACTCGAGATGGAGTTCAATGTACAGACGAACCTTGTAGCAAGTGCCCTTTCGGACGACGGACGATGGCTAGGTGTTTCAGATTTATACGAAACGAAGCTTTTCAGGTTGGACAAGACAGTAAATCTACTTTCATTTCGTGCGAACAAGGTACTGATACCTCTACCAGCCCACGGGGGAGATAAAGCCAAAGCGGGCCCGCTCGTTAACCACTGTGTTAGAAGCGCACATTCCCCCCTCGAGCTCAAAAGAATATCTTTCAACCGGGGGAAGTTACATTGTCTTCACGCCCGACTCAAGTAAAATGGTCCTGGCCTCGGCGTTCACATCCCTGATTCTTATAATTGACCTAAGTACCGGGGAGCCCATCGTGTTGAGACGATTCGATCAACACAGAAAACTCATGTCTCCTAACGGCGGTCGGCTGATTCGCGGATCAAGTAGAAGTCAAATGCATCATGCAGACAACGATGACGGCGAGTCTTCTCAACTAGATGGACCACCATCTGTGGCACGCATGGCCGTTAGCCCCGATGGGCAATGGCTCGCGACTGCAGATGAACTCGGCCGGACGTTTGTATTCAACCTTGACTCAGTCCAGGCATGTTGTGTTTTTATGTCACTAGTTGTGTCTGTTGATCTGTCCCTGCAGTACCATACGACTTTACCCTCATTGCCCCACCCCCCAAATGTTCTGGCTTTTACTCCAGAGAAGCCACAAGTCCTCATGGTGGTCCTTCCGAACAATACTATTCACGTCTTTGATGTTGAGCGTAGTGAGGTTCCTATATGGGCCCACGACCTCAATTCACGCATCCCGAAGCAGCTGTTCAATGCTCCAGACCCCGTCCTGGGCGTTATTTTTGAGCCTGGCCCAGTTTTGCCGCCGTCGACCTTGGCGAACGGTGACCTCGGGATGCTCGACCTCTCACAAGAAAACTATGGACTACATTCTACTACGTTCTCTCAAAACGAAGCTATCCTCTGGGGTTCCTCCTGGCTATGTAAACTCAAGCTTGACTGGCTAAGCAAATGTACAGAGCCGCGGAAACGTCGCAAATCCGATGCAAGGCACTTTCCACAAGAGGGCGTACCATCCCACGCCTTGCGTGCAGACCACCAGAACAGCGCGTACGAGGCGCGGAATTTGCGGATGGTCACACACTACCGGCCAATTCTCGCATTGGATTTTGTGGGACACAGAGAGATGGTCTTGGTGGAAAGACCCCTGGTAGATGTACTGTCGAAGCTTCCGCCTGCCTTCTTCAAACCCAAGTATGGACAGACATGATGGGAAGCGAGGTATGTATGTCTTGGCGGGGGGGAGTAAGCATGTGTACATACACATCACTGTCCACTCAAAACCCATTCTATCCCGATGCAAGTAGACCCAAAAGAATCAGAAAGACACGCAGATGAATGGCTCAAGTTCAAGCTACACTACTTGGCGGTTGGGAGCGTCTACGATGAAACAAAAACGAGATCGAGTATACAGTTCAATGTTTACCGCACCGCGGCTTTTCTATCTTGTTTTTCATCTTCCCTGGAAGAGAAGGTGTCAGATGGAGTTTTGGTGGTCGAATAGAAAGCATACTTTGCATTGAGATTGGAGAGGTAAAGCGTCCAAAAGACGCCACACGCAGACTGAAATGGTATTCTGTATGGCAAAGGCATAAATCGGAAATTTATCCACTATTGTCACATTAGACCCAATCGACGCGATGTGCGGTGGGCGCACCTGTGCTAGCGGCCAAACTTTCCAGTTGGTCAGTAAAGCAGTAGTATACATGTCAGCATATTTGTCCCGTATTTGATTCTTGGTTCGGCCCTCCATGATACCAATGGAACCGATAAATATCGCGAGCTGCGAAAAATTGACATGATTGGAAACGGGACTGGGCAGAGAATCAAATGACATACACCCAGGGGTGCCCTAAGTACATGTGAAGATCGGACGAAGGTATAAACTGGGTAGATCATAGCAAACGCACATGACGAATTGGTCTGCAGCAACTCTCTTTGATAACGCTTTGAGGCTAACCCTATGGGTGCGTCGCCTACGAAGAGGGAACTTGCGCTCAAGGAAAAGGTTCCATCTGCCCAGTAGGGGGCCTCGGAAACAGCGGGTTCAAGGTTTACTTGCCAAGGGAAGCGGAATACATACTTATACCGACGCCAAAGCAGAAGAAGCGGAGGGTGCGTGCGGAGTCCCAGCATGGACGATGCTCATGATCCTGGGCACGCTAGGAAGAAAAGGAAAGTTGAACGTGGGTGGGTAGAGTGGCAGAGAGCGGTGCGCACGGCGTTCTGAGCGACCTGCGCGACGATGTCGCCAAATGCGTTGAGTGTGCCGCCAGTGAGAGCGAGAGTACGGTTTGGGTGAGTGTTAAAGAAATACTGGTACGTTCTTGCCAGAATGACCGTAGTCGCCATGCAGTATCGCCCATCAACTCGCTCGAAGTCGAGTACCAGTAGATGCCGTCGGAGCACCGGTGACGTAATACACCACCGAGAAATCAATGCACGTGACCTCCATCGCGCCTGCGGCCGTGCGCTCCACCGGGCAGACCCCCGCGCAGTATCTGACGACGGATTATGCTATTTCACGCCAGCTCCAACACTCCATACAGAGAATGGAGTCAAGACTGCAACCTCGTGGAGTTGAGAAGCAAAGATATTTCTAGAAACGGCGAGAACTTGGGGACCGGCGGGAGGCCTGTAGATGATTGTCCTGCACTTATTGGACTGGATTCGGGTGCGCATGTCCCCCGCGACGCCCAATTGTACTGGCATCAATCCAACAAATCTACTGGACAAGAGAGGTTACATCTAGCCAGAGCGGCTCAGTGTCGATAGTTCAACGGGACCCTTGCGTCTACTCCGCAAACACCACGCATATAGATTACTCACTCGCCTACTGTGCTGGGGGGTATATGTGGCAAGTGTACGTATTTCTTGTAGTTCACAGCAACTTTAGGTGGCCAGTAACTTGGTTTATAAGTTCTACCGGTGCTGCGGGGCCACACATCAGTACTCGACACAAGAATGTCATTAGCGAGGAGACCAACCAGGGCCGATTCCAAGCACTGTGCGTGATCCCGCTGCAACCTGCGTGCGCCCACTAGAAGAATGCACTCTCGTTAGCAAACAAGTACCTTGACCAGGACACGGCGTACGCGTCTAATATCGAGCGAGCACATAGATTAAGGCTCTTTGCGATTGCTTCGAGTTCCAGCAACTCTTCCTCGGAGGACCCTTTAAGGGCGATTTTTGCTTGCCTGCTCAAAAATTGTCTCGAGGAAAGCCAGACGAGTCGACCAAACGCACCCCGTTCGTTCCCAATGTTGTACAAGCTAAGGTATCTTAGAACGTGCTAACAGATTCACGCTAATGACTTGCCTGGGGATTGGTTTTCATGAGTGCCTTGTAACACGCCAAGGTCGCGTGACTGTCAGAGCATAGATCAGTGCAACGACCCCTTGACAAGACGGGGAACATACCCACACCTAGGCAACTCAGCTACGTCAGTATGTAAGACACAGCCACGTACTGCGCTGCAATCTTTCCCTGGGTCATTTTCAGATCTGTCCGCACAACCAACACCTGTGCATTGTGCTGCATCAATACGAGACCCGTGGGCTGGAGCTAACTGACACGTACAAGTTTGCACTGCTCCGTGAACCGTGGTTTTATGGAGGAAAGATCGCCGTCGGCTAACTGCTCGTCTTCCTCGTCCTCTCGTTCGCCTTGCTTGGGCGGCGCCTTTCTCGTGCCGAAATGTGCGCCGAGATAGAACGCGAGTCCCAGGGAGAGACAGGCTGGAATCGTGTAGGAGAGCACCTTTACGTCGTGGGGCGCGAGATAGGATACAAGAAATCGCGCAGACATGGCAAAGTCGTTCGCTCAACGACCAGCAAATGCGCAGAAACGCGAGCGGACGTTGCCGACAACTTCCCGATAAGGAATGCGACTACCTGCCCGTTTTCAGCCGACCGCGATGACGCCGTCGTCAGTTCCCCAAGACAATGTCGCCGGCAGAGAACCATTCGCCTCCCTCGAGCTCTCGGAACAGACGACCAAGGCGCTTGCTGACATGGGATTCAAGACCATGACTCCCGTACAAGCAAAGGCCATTCCACCACTCCTGGCCGGGAAAGACGTCCTTGGCGCTGCACGAACCGGCTCGGGCAAGACGCTCGCCTTCTTGATCCCCGCCGTCGAACTGCTGCACCGAATGAAATTCAAGCCAAGAAACGGTGGGATGCAGTCTATCGGGTGCAGTGAGAAAGTGTGTTGACCGGGTTTCCGTAGGCACGGGTATCATCGTCGTTTCCCCCACCCGAGAGCTCGCGCTGCAAATATTCGGGGTCGCAAAAGATTTGATGGTATATCACTCGCAGACTTTTGGCATCGTCATCGGCGGCGCAAATCGGAGAGCAGAGGCCGAAAAGCTTGAAAGGGGTGTCAACCTGCTTGTCGCAACGCCAGGCCGTTTGCTTGATCATCTCGAGGTAAGCGTTGCCGTCCAAGCTCCCCAACGAGCACTCACAAGACCAGAATACCAAAGGCTTCGTTTTTCGTAATCTAAAGGCACTTGTCATCGACGAGGCGGATCGCATATTGGAGATCGGGTTCGAGGAAGAGATGAAGAAAATCATTGCAATCCTTCCAAATGGTAATGTGCAATGTCGTTCTGGATTTGTCGTCTAATTTCACCGTTGTTAGACGGTCGGCAATCCATGCTTTTTTCGGCGACGCAAACCACAAAAGTTCAGGACCTTGCTCGCATATCACTACGCCCAGGGCCTCTTCACGTCGATGTGGACAAGGAAGAGGCGACGAGCACGGTCTCTACACTATGCCAGGGTTACGTCGTGTGCCCCTCCGATCGTCGATTTCTTCTTCTTTTCACCTTCCTCAAAAAGAATCTAAAGAAAAAGATCATTGTCTTCTTTTCTAGCTGTAATTCCGTCAAGTATCACGGCGAACTGCTAAACTACATCGATGTCCCTGTGCTAGACCTACACGTATGGGTCCCACGGACGTTGCAACCTCTTTGTTGACCATTAAACGATACAGGGCAAGCAAAAGCAACAAAAACGTACCAATACATTCTTCGAATTCATCAACGCTGAATCTGGCATTTTGCTCTGTACCGATGTCGCTGCCCGTGGTCTTGACATCCCTCGTGTAGATTGGATTATCCAATACGATCCTCCAGACGACCCGAGGGACTATATACACCGCGTGGGGCGTACCGCACGAGCCGGGAACGCCGGGAAGAGTCTATTGTTTTTGCTGCAGAGTGAGCTGGGCTTCCTGAGGTACTTGAAGGAAGCAAAAGTTCCCCTTAATGAATACACTTTCCCGGCGGACCGGATCGCCAATGTGCAGACTCAGGTACGTGGCAGTATCGTGGACAGACATTAATCGGCACTATATGAGAGCTAGTTGGAAAAACTCTTACAAAAGAATTACTTCCTACACCAGTCTGCGAGAGACGGCTTCAGGTCTTATCTCCAAGCATATGCTTCCTATTCACTCAAAAAAATCTTCGACATCAATGCTCTTGATCTTGCCAAGGTTGGAAAGTCGTTCGGCTTCGCCATCCCGCCTCGTGTGAATATCAACATTGGGGGAGGAGGCAGCAAATCGAGTATAGGGAAGAGACGACGACGAGAGGAGGAAGAAGAGGAAGAATGGGAAGACGTGCCCCTTGGGGAAGGTGCGGAGAGTGGTGAGGATTTGGACGTCGTGAAGGCGGAAAACAGGGGTCCGCGGAACGATGTTACGAGGAGTCGAGGGAAGGAACGTCGAATAGAGACGTTGGGAAAGAAAGCGGTTGACAAGGAGAGATTTAGGAAAGGGGAGAAACGGAAGAAGGCGAAAGCATCAGGACAACAATGGATTCGGTGACCATGGTTTAATCGATTCAGAGCCGGTTTTCACCGCGGGAGAGCATGGTACGGTGATTTGAGCGTGGTGTGGTAAATCGCATCCGAGTGTCAGAATGCCCCCAAGACGGATCACTTGCTCACAAGAGTTGGGGCCTCTCCTTTGTCCTGAGCTCGTGTCCGGGTAAAGGAGACCCTACCGCCCCAGGAAGTGCGACAATCAAAAGAGAAAATACGTGTCAGCTGACGGAGCGTTGAATACATAGTTTCTTGCGATACAGTAGATATGCTGATAATGCAAACCACCAAAACCTAGTTAAATTAGCCGAGAATGTACGAAATCCTAATATCCATCATCAGCATGTCTATTGTATCGGCAAAGGCTGACCAGGCTGCAACGAGTTCAGGTGACCCGAGTGGAGTGGTCTACTCGTCCCATTTCCATTACACGCTAGGATCAGGCTAAAGATCCTGATGAAGTCCAAACCTTGAGACGCCCAGCTTCGGGCCAATCAGCAACCATATTCGGGAAGGACACGAGGATACAGTCCAAGGTGGCGGGACTGAAAGCCAATACTGTAGCTGCCAAATATCAAGGCCTCCAGGCCAAGAAGAGATATTGCTGGATAACGCTAGAAAGAGGAATCCCAAGTAAACGCGCACTATCAGCACTATCTCTGGCAGCGAGATTTTTGGTGAGAACATGAATCCGAAAAGGTGCACATAGAAAGGAGCTTGAGCCCGAAGGACTCGTTATGTCGCTTATGGGCCCCGGCGCTGCAGCTTTGTTGATGGGTTTCGACATGCTCGTGAAGTAAACGATGAAAGTTTCGGGCTGTTCGGGAACGTTTCGCAACTGGGACTCCATCAATCCGACCAGAAGCCTGATGATTGGAAAACATGTTCTGTTTCTCCAATGGTCCGCTGCTCTGACTTTCGACGAGTCCACTGCGCCCCTTGACCCGCATGTACGGAAGGGAACGGAGAGACGAGGTCGACGAAGTCGGCCGGAGCGAGCAGGGTTACGTGTGTGCACCTGCCCTAAAGTCTCGCGCAGGCCAAGACGGTTAGCTGACTTAAGGACAACACCCTCGCCGCAAAATTTACATCTCGTCTATCTTGCACTAATCCACTGTTCATGGCGACGACTCAGGTGATCCGTCCCCCTTCTTCTTCTCCTCCGCTGTGCTCACTGACGCCGACTTGTCCTTGCGATTGCTTGCGTGCACAGCACTATCTGTGGGCGGGTGGTCACTTCTTACTTTTGGTGGCAGCGTTGCGCTACTTTATTGCCTGCGTTACCTTTACGACCGTCTCCGCGTGGTGGTATAAAGGTATGCCTTCCTTTCGCTCAATATGCCACTCTGGCGCTCATGGGGTGACTGCAGTCAGTTTCTTGGGTGCGCTTGTTAGCTACGCGATCGTGTGCCAGTGAGTGGCGCTCGCCTGCATGGTAGCAGCATGGCGGTTGACTGACCGTGTCCGCATGTTTGCAGTAAATCTCTCGGGGTGAGAGCGGATGCCGTGTATCGCATGTTTAGTTTTCACACCTTTGAGTACGCTAGACTCCGCGGCCCAACCTGGCATATGCGAAAAAGGCAGCTACGGACGAGGTGAGTGTGCCGACTCGGGTTGGACCGCGCGCTGACGGGGATGTAGAATGTTCAGTACTTTATGCTCGCGTTGTTCTGGTGGAGCTCCAAGCCAGTTGCCAGTGAGTCTTGTATGTATGAGCGGTTGGGAGCGCTGTTGACAGGTTGATGGTGGTGGATAGTCGCATTGACGCCCTACTTTGTGTTTTCGCTCTTCCATGCCCTGACGTTCACGCGCACGACATTGATGTCTCACTACCTTCCGCCGGGTCCGCCCGCCACCAATGGCGGACCTCCTCAACCCCATCCTCTCGCGAAGCGCTTGCAGCTTTGGGTGAAAAGTATGTGATGTCGTGTGTCAGGGGCAATGACTAAGATGTGTGCACTACAGCCAACTATGATCCTGCGATGCGTGTGGTTGCGTTTGCGGAATTGTTCATTTTTCTGCGCGTCGCGTTTGGGGCCCTCCTGTTTCGGAACTCGCTGTTGGCCCCGCTGATCTATGTGCACTTTCTGCGCCAGCGATACTACCAGTCTGCATTTACGCGGGAGGCGGTCGGGTACGCCGATGGGCGTGTGTCTGCGACGCTGGCCAATCCTGCTGTGCCGCCCGCGGTGAAGGCGGTGTGGGACAAGGCGAGGGAGTTTGTGATCAGGTGGGCCGGGAATGCGCTCGAGCCGAGGAGGGAGTAGACGGCGACCGCAACCGTTTTTTTGGATCGTAGCTGTTTTAAAAATATTTTCTTGTTTTTGATAAACAAGACCATACAATGGGCGGGCCGGGAAAATATTTAATTTTCTGTGCGAGCAATGTCGGCGTCTGGCGCCCGAATGTCGCGCATACCCGTCCCGACCTACTCGCCTGCTGCCGACCGCTCCTCCTCGCCCATCCCCCACAGACACCCCTCCGCGATGTCGAGTGTCTCCCCTGCTCCCTCCTCCGACACGAGAAAAAAGCAGTCAAAGCGCGACGAGGTGCGTCTCTCTTCCCGTCCGTTCCCCCCGCTGACCCCCCGCAGGCGATCCGCAAGAAAATCGAGTCCGAGCTCGCCCGCAAGCGCACCATCTCCACAACCTTCCACTCTGGTCGCGGGAAGCGCCCTCTAAAGCCTACAGCGGCCAAGGGGACAGTCGCTGCCCTTAAACCAAGCCCCGCCCTCACCGTCCCAGAGAACATCACCGTCGCAGAGGCCAGTCAGCTATGTGCTGCCAAGCGTACCGACTGTGTTCTTGTCGTCGACGACGACGAGGGTCTGAGTGGCATATTCACCGCCAAGGACCTGGCATACAGAGTATGTCCGCCCCCTTCCCTACCATGTCTGGCATCGACCGTCTCCATCAGGTCACCGCGGATGGTCTTGACCCTCACTCGACACCCGTCAGTCATATCATGACCCGCGGTCCCATGGTCACCCGTGACACCACCAGCGCAACAGAGGCTCTCCAGCTCATGGTTCAAAGGCACTTTCGACACTTGGTCAGTCATCGTGCACGTTCATCTCGTCTAGCTCATCTTCTCTCCTCTGCAGCCCGTTTGCAACGAGGAAGGGAACGTCGTCGGTTTGCTCGATATCACAAAAGTGTTTCATGAGGCCCTCAACAAGGTCGAACGTAGTTCTTCCGCGTCCGAGAAACTCTACAATGCCCTTGCCGGGGTACAGTCGGAACTTGGCCCCGGTATGGCTTCTAATCCTCAAGCAGCTGCTATGCTTGCATACGTCGACGCTCTCCGTGAAAAGACTGCATTGCCTGATCTGACCACAGTCATGGACTCGCGCACACAGCCGGCTACAGTGACCCCAAAGACAACGGTTCGCGAAGTTGCGAAGCTGATGAAAGAGCGCAGGGTGACAGCCGTTTGCGTCATGGAAAATGCACCTGGATCCGACACTGTCCACCCCAAGATTGCCGGCATTTTCACCAGCAAGGATATAGTCCTCCGGGTGATTGCTGCCGGTTTGGATGCCGGAATTTGCAGTGTCATCCGGGTCATGACACCTCATCCTGACATTGCACCTCCAACCATGACCGTCCATGACGCACTTAAGAAAATGCATAGTATGTCTCATTGGCCCCTGAACCGACTTGGCGCTGAAGCGTCTGTCTGCAGACGGGCACTACCTCAATCTTCCTGTTGTGGAGGCCGATGGACGGCTGGTGGCCATCATTGACGTACTCAAACTTACATATGCTACTCTTGAGCAGGTTTGTGACGTCTCACTCACCTCGTTCCTTTACTGACTTGTGGCAGATGAACGCAATGAGCGCCGAGGCGACCGGTGAAAACGTTGACACGGAAGGTGGTCCGATGTGGGGTCGTTTCTTTGATTCCATTGGTGGTCACGACGACACCGAGTCCGTAGTATCTGGCTCACACGTCCCCACGGATGGTCATTCTATTTCGGTACATAACCTCTCCCGCATCCAGCAATCACCCTACCCAGAAGTCCATCCCAATGACTCTGCTTCCGTTGTCGATGATGACCATGAGTCTGTTCTGGACGCATACCCACGCAAGAAGGGTGGACATCATATTCCCAGCATCGCCGGTGCAACCTCGACCATACCCATCGACGATGGTACCTATGTTTTCAAGTTCCGCACACCAGGTGGTCGAACACATCGTTTTCAAGCCAGGTACGACAGTGTCGAGACGCTTCGTGAGATTGTATCTGGAAAGCTTGCTGCCGACCCTTTCTTCACTTCATACGATGGTGATCTGGACCAGAAACCTGATCCAACTGACTTTGCATTGTCATACACGGACGCGGACGGGGACACGGTGCTGATCACAAGCGATAATGATATCGCTGATGCTGTCAAGATTGCACGTACAGCGGGCTCAGATCGTGTTGTACTATTCATCCAGGGCGGTAGGAATTGGGAGGAAGCAAGTGTTGACAAGAGCGAAACCAGGCCTGCCGAGGTCACAGTGCCCCAAAGAGAAGAGGTGAAGGCAACTGAACAACTAGGAGCTACTCCTCCGGAGCCATCCGTTACTGTCCCGCCTCCCCAGATTCATGTACCGCCGCAGGAGGAACTCGTGTTCGGAATCCCCAAGGACCTATTACTTCCAGCGAGCATAGGCGCTCTCGCTGTCGTCATTCTCGGTGTTTTCACCATCTCGCGCCTGACACGCGACTAATAGAACTGGGGAAGGTGATGGTTGTCCGTTCCCTCAAATCCATTCTATCCTATCTTATTGTGGAATGATGCTGCCTTTGATGATATCCTGCTGATTTGTAGGAAGCATAGACTCTTGTCTTCTACCGTACATGTTGCGTTCATGCCAACCGGGCTGCCTCACTCGTTTCATATATACGACTTTGCACGATGTTCTTGATCATGGGGTGTCCTCGACGAGCAATGAA
Source organism: Boletellus ananiceps (assembly GCA_038089975.1). Classification (NCBI taxonomy): domain Eukaryota; kingdom Fungi; phylum Basidiomycota; class Agaricomycetes; order Boletales; family Boletaceae; genus Boletellus; species Boletellus ananiceps. Next base: position 24,417 of record JBBPLV010000004.1, on the reverse strand, counting down.
ATCACGTTGGTGTCAGTCCAGAGTGTACTCCGAGTCGCTAATGCCTATGAGCCTCACTTCAATTCAGGGGAAAACCGCCCGCCATAATTATGCATAATAATGAGATTTATGGAGCGCAGTATACAGGTCGTCACAATCACCTGCAATATTTATGCTTGGTTTTTGATGTCTTGAGTGTTGAATATGCGAAATTATGGAGAATGATGAATGGGCCTGGTTCTAAGTCTGTGTCCGAAAGGGAGGCCGACCCGGGCTATCAGCGCTCTTTGTCGCGTCCGTCAGACGCCCGTCTCCGAAGATAAGGGCCTTTACAATAAGGACAGGGAGAGATAAGGGGGCGGGGGTGCAGCGGTTTCGAGCCTGCGAAAGCTCTCGTCAGGGGGCTTGACCGCTACCCCAACCGACGCCCTTCCAGGGCTGTTTAGGAAACTACCAACTAAGCCGTCAGAGGGAGTAGACAGAGGCGTGCCAGTAGTGGGGCTACCACCACATGCGTGCACGGCCCTCCGAAGGGTTGGTGTCATCCGTCTGGGTGAGGGGAAAACAACTGGCACGGCCACTGAGCTCTCAGTTATCCATAAGTAGCCGGGGAAATTTACCAAGTATGCTTTACTATGCCTACTATGCATATCGTACATGTCATTATGCAACTCTTAGTCATGATTATGGCTTCCTGATACTGGTGACATTGTCATTTACTCAGTTCGATGCCGTCCGTGACGAACCTTGAGCTTGCCCAGCTCATTGCCGAGGTCAAGTGCGACATCCTTTCTAAAAACCAAGAGGTTGATAATGTGCTCAAGCTCCAAGAGATATCGAGAACCTTTATCTGTGAGTCCCCCGCACTGGCGATCATGAACCTGTCTGGTTGTTTTGAAACGATGCGCTGTAGCGGATACGGTTACAGGTAGATGCATCTCTCCGACGGCGACCGCAAACTAAATCTTTGCTCTACACAGTCCCAACGAAGGAGATGAACGAATATGCACTGCGTGCTTCACTCGGCGACGATGTCTACTTTGACGAGTCCACCGCCTCTTTCGAGACGCATATTGCCAAGATCACCGGCAAGGAAGCTGGTCTCTTCTTACCCAGCGGAACCATGTCCAACCAGGTCGCCCTGCGGACGCACCTCCAGCAGCCGCCCTATTCTGTCATCACCGATGCTCGTGCTCACATCTATCGGTGGGTGACCGAGATTGTTGCCCCACGCCCTCGACTCACGTCGATCAGGAGCGAGGCCGGCGGCGCTGCATTCCACTCGCAGGCGAACACCATTCCCATCTTCCCCGAGAACGGTGAGTTCACAAGACAGCATGCCGAGCCATTATTCAGTGTGCCATTGAGCCGATAGGTCACCATCTGACATGGGAAGACATTGAGCCATGTATCGTCTCCGATACTGACCTCCATGCGTAGGCATGCCCGCAGGTTGGTTGGAGTCGAGTCTCACCTTTGATCTTATTCAGCGCGCCGACTCGGGTCATTACGCTGGAGAATACCCTCAACGGGACTATCATACCTCAGGAAGATGTACAGGAGATTTCAAAGAATGCGCATGCTCTAGACATCGTCATGCACCTTGACGGAGCACGAATCTGGAACACCGCTATCGAGACACGACTGTCCATAAAAGAATTGTGTGACCCGTTCGACTCCGCTAGCCTGTGCCTTTCCAAGGGCCTCGGTAAGATCTCATTCATTTTCCACCCCCGCTAGCTTTGTGGCGTTTATCATGCCCAGGTGCACCGATCGGGACGTGTTTAGTCGGCACGAAAGCCTTCATCAGCAAGGCACGGTGGTTCAGGAAGCTATTTGGAGGTGGAATGCGCCAGACAGGTTATCTAGCTGGCTGTGCTGCCTATGCACTCACCCACAATTTTCCACTTCTTCCTCGAGTCCATGCGCTTGCAAAGCGCATGCAGCAGGGACTGGAGGATATCGGGGTCAGTATCCTCAGTCCAGCCGAAACTTGCATTGTGCGTCATCCGATGTTCATGCCAGTTGGTCGGAACATTCTGCTGACAACCTTGTGTTCCCGACAGTTGTTCTATGACCCGTCTTCTATCGGCGTGGAGTATTGGGAGGTCATCGAGCGTGCCGCCACGCTTAACAAACCCATCAAGATCAATGGGTCTCGTATCGTGCTGCACATCCAGAGCTCTTCTCAGGCAGTTGAAGATTTCCTTGACCTCATGAGGACGTTGAAGGAAGAAAAGGCAAAGGCAGGCTGGACGCCCGACCAGATTCCCTCTAAGAAACAGAGCCCCTTCTTGGATGTATATGTCAAGGTTACCAGGCCGAAGTAGTTGTATGTGCCAATGATAGTATGACTCGAGTGAGCCGGACTCTTCGTTGCCCGATCGCAAGAGCGTATGCACTATCCTGTATCGCAGGAGGTCCGATATGACATGCTATGGGTACTATGTGCGATTGCCCGCCCATTACGCAGACAGAAAAGTTTTGTATCCATCTCTCCCTCGTACACGCATGCAGTGCTGGATCCCAATACCTAGCTAGCACATAAACGCTTGCCATACATGGACGCTGTACGCAAGGTCTTGGATCACTTGACATTTGGGCTACGCTCGTCCCACGGTATATACTGCCATCCAGCAGAGTCGTTTTCGGGACGTGCGGTCGATAGGTACAGAGAGGTGCGTGTCAAGTACATTCTATCGTATCGCTAGACAAAGCTGAGCGCACTATCCGACGAGATTGGGTGACTGGATGGGTCTCGAATACGCACCCTGATGTCACAAACTAACGTCCTTGCCCGTCGGGTGGCATCGGCCGGATCGAATACTATTATCTAGCACTCGACTTTTAACCCTTGCCCACGTACCGCTGTTTTTCATAGTCCTTCCAAAGAGATTTCATGATCGTTTTCCCACCCGAGTCCAGCATGGACACCATCAGAGCGTCCCTGCTATGCTCCCCCACCATCTCACACAAGGCGAACAACCCAGGTTCGAGCTCCCTCCTCATTTCTGCGTTTACGATACACAGAGGATCGTTGAACGCATCCACGTATGCGACAAGGACATACATTGCATGTTTTGTAAATGGTTTGGCAAGAGATTCCGCTCTCTGAGGTTCAATGGACGTTGATGTATGCACCTGAGCGCGTGTTCTCGGTACAGTTTTAGTGGTAAGTGAGGTGAGGAGACGAGCGAGAGAGCGTGCTTCATCCATGGATAATGGTTGGGTAGCAGATAGCCACGACGGGAACGTGTCTGTGACGATCTTGTGTTGTTTTGCACCGATCTGGGGACGCAACTTTCGTGTAAGAAGTATCAATTGGCGAAGGACAAGGCTAAGGTGAGGAAGGGTGTGCACGACAAGATCGCGTCGCAGTCGAATGAGAGCACTAGCGATGGTAGCGATGTGGTGGAAAATGGGGAACGTTGTCGTAGCGTCGTGCTCTGGGGAACCGGAGAGTATTTTGCTAAGAAGTGACCATATATTGCCGATGTCCAAGGAGCAGATGGCCACTGGCTATGATGGAGCATCAGTAGGACAGTCTAGTGTCGCACCGCTAAATGCGCACCCTATCTGAACAATGTCTCCCAATAAATTCCAAACATTGCATTCTGAGAGATGATGAACTCCCATAAATATCTTTTCGATCAGCAAAAAGACCGAAGCATCGTGTCACAAAGTTCTGAATAACCTTTAGCGTGCCTGCGACCGCACGTCAACAACTGAAAACCTTACGTGGACAATCAAGCTTACCATGAGGTGCGTCACGTAGGATGACCTTACCAAGACGGATTAGGTGCTCTCGGTGATCTGCATCGAGTCCCGTTCCGCCGATTCCTTCTGTCAGTACATCAAGCAAGTGTGAAAAGTCCTCGACAGACAGCTTTTTTGCAGCTTGTGCGACGTCGGTGTCCATCGCACGTTCCATTTCTACATAGTGTTAGACACACGAAGTGGAAAAGTAGAAGGAGAATGACGAACGACCAGGACCCCGACAGTCACCGTTGACTACATAGAAATTGACCAGGATGTGAAGGTGAAAATGGTGCGACATATCGGGAATACACCGAAGTTCCTCGAACAGGAGGCCGAGGACACTTGAGCAAGTTACAGGATCCAGCTTGGCGGAACCTTTACGACACATTGATGTCGCCAACTTCAGCCCAAACGGTACCGAAACAACGCGAGCTAGAGCAGTGTCAGAATCAGTAACTATGCGATCCGTGATGAACTCACAATCAATTCCTAACCACCGTATCAACGACAGGATACGAGACCATGCGTTGATTCGTCCACTACAGAGTAATTGATCTACCCCCATGTCTCCTTCCGCTGATTGTTGCATGTGAGGTAAAAGCGCAGATTCCAGGGCCTCAAGAAGTGGCTTCAATGAGAATTTGACCTCGTTAGGCAGACTTCAATGTGTTCATCGTATCAATGGCATATAGGATTTGTCATGCATCCGTACCTGGCAGGATCAAAGTCGTTTATCAGCCGCTCAAAAAGCTCGAGAGTGCTTGACTGGACGACGTATTCCCACGTCTCCAGAGAGCTCGGTTGTGAAAACGGTTTAGCAGCTACAAGAGTAGTTATGATGCTGGAGATGGATGTCACTGCCCCTGATTCTGGCGAGCGCAGGAGGTTCCTGAGGAAGAAATCACTACCGTCATACCGTGAGAGAGGGGGCAGAACGCACACAATGTGCAATCGTATCAAGTCGAGAGTAACGTCCACGAGTGCCTTTGAAGGGGAGGATATACATGGTGGGTGAAGCAGATGGTTCGCAAAAGCTAAAGAAGTCTTCGTATATATCTTGCATGAGCACAACAGAGAGAGAGAGAGAGAGAGAGAGAGAGAGAGAGAGAGAGAAGGAAACTCACAGTGTGACCGGTTGCGTTTAGGAACTGGGCCATGCGCTGCAAAAAGGCCCGGACAGAGATTAGTGTGAGAGCCCAGTCCTGCAATTCCCCTGCTGGAACCATATCATCTGGTTCCTCTGCACAAGGGAGCTTCGTATCACATTTATACTTATCCCTCCCTTTCGCTTCGTTCCTTTGCCCGCTGGCGCGCGCCAATGTCGCGGAAACCTGAACGTCCCCAACCATGGCCCTCTTGACTAGTTCATTACGCACCGGTCGAGTGAAGTACTCTAAAGGCACGTAGCAAAGAAGCCCGTACACATTGCATGCAAGGGCGAGCTCAGTTCGAGCTGCCGCAGTGGGCAAGGACGAGTCGGATTCAGCCGCGGGGAAACAGTAAGAGGCGAGTGGTGCAGTCAGCCTCAATATCGACGACAAGAACACGGCTATTAATCAGATTTAAGTCCGAATCGAGGCACCGACGGGCAACAGACCTCGAATGTTGTGCAACTCCCAGAACTGTGCATTTTGGAGGAGCTTGAGGAGAGTACCACGGAATGTGACAACAGTATGGTCTTGCTGTGGATGAATCTCACTAGACCTCTCCTGAGCATCACCGTCGGATAAATCAAGAGACATTTCAAGCAGCAGTGAAACTAGTCTCTCCAGATTCTCCGTCGAGGCCAGCGCGCTACAAAAAAGGGAGTCAGAGAAAAAGTATTCCTGTCTCCTCCACCTTCATCAAGAAGCTAACTCACTCCAGAATGTCGATCCACCTATCCGTCAATACGTACAGGACAGCGAGACTCAAATTATCACGAGTGAGGTTAACTGACACACCAGACCACCTTGATTTAGACGAAGTGTGAGCGGTGAGGATGTCCAGCGTCACGCTGAAGATCGGCTGTGCCTCCGTCTGTTTCTGGGATCCGCAATTATGGGTGTACCACATGTGCCAGAACATGGTTCGAATCTAGCACAGAAGCACGTAAGAAACATAGGAAACAGAGACCCAGGAGTCAAGACAATCCACGTACAATTTCAAGGACCAACTCTGGCTTCGTCGCTTCATCCTGCGCGATATCTAACAGTGTTTCTACATCCAACTTTCCGAGCCGATCACAATCCCCAAGTAGAGAGGACACCCGAGCACGGACATCATATAGAAAACGAAGGGCGGCGAATGTCACAGTGTGACGGAAGTGCGTGGGCAGAGGCTCTACATCGACTGCATGTCTTCGTTTCTTGCTGTCTCCAGCTTTAGCCCTATGTTCGTCGGCCGTCCCGATCCTTTCCCTCAGGCAATCCCAGACAATGGTCCATCCTAACTTCCCAGCATCGCCCCATAAACTTTCTAAACAGTTCTCCCCGCCCTTGGTGTAGACATCCGTGGGTAAATTGGAAAGAATTGTCCCTGCGACATGGCATGTGTAAGAGAACGCTTGGGCCCGCGCCAACATCACCCCTGTCTTGTGCTCGCTCCTATCCGCATATCTGGCAACCTTTCGCCTTTTAGAAGCCTTCTCTCCTTCTCGGACCTTGCCCTCCAGGGTACCCCAAGCGTTTTCAACGGCCTTGAGTGCAGCAGTCGCAAGAGGTGTAATCTGAGTGGACGTTAATGATGTGCGGAGCGCACGCGCAAGAGTAGGCAGGTGGAATGCAAGGGGGAAGGTACACGTCAGGGGCAATGATGAGGATATCCATAGGTTGGAAGGAGAGTCCCCGGACGCGGAACCCAGGAGGGCCAGCACGTACGCGTGTACTGTGCGTGTTTTAGTGTGATATTCGAGCACATGAACGAGAAGTCCTGAGCATGGCATTATTATGGGGTGGAATAGTGCCGGTGGGATCTAGTAGGAAAGTCAGGCCTACAATCGCAAAAGAATATACAAAAGACTGCTCACATTGATTAGAGCGGAAAGTACTCTCTCCAGCACAGGCCCGACGATGCTGTATTCAATCCGGGCAAGTACGTCTAAGAGTTGTAAAGAGAGAACTACTTGTTCTACCCGATAATCTGCTCGTGTGTATTAGTGTGGAACAACGAGCATCCAACCAACTTACTTGTGGAAGAAACGCCTGCATTTCCCAGCACCTCAACTGCTTTGTCCCTCGCGTCATTCAAAGCCAATTCCTCTCCAGTTTCACTGTTTGCCTCAGTGATACGCGCGCCATGGGCGGAATAGGAAATGAAGAGCCGCTCTTTTCCTACAATCTCAAAAATATCGATAATGGACCTCCACATCTCTACATCGAAGCCCTCTTGATCACTCGCAGAGCCCTGGATCAGATTCCAGCATCTTCCTACAAATTCCATGCCCTTCTTCCTGACTTCTTCTTTTCCGCTGATCGCACTAGTTGCGGTGACGAAAAGTGCAAACCTATGCTTATGGGTCGCGCTTAGAAATGAGGCGAAGAGTCTTGGGAGGATGCAGAAGGGTGAGGGAATATGTGGCATGGAAGAGAACAAGGCACCAAACAGCGTGTCAAGTGGCTGTTTGAGTGCGTCGAGAGAAAAGAGTGCGTCCGTGCCTGCAGCATATATGCTGTCCTGGAGTTGTTTTACAGATGAGGAACTAGTAGGGACTGGACCGATAGAGATGATGCGAAGCCACGAAGAAAAGTTAGCCGTAAGGAAGGAATTATAGAGCTAGAGGCCATAAGAGAGCGATTCAGTCCTGAGATTGGCGATGGCACGATGGAACACTCACTTTCTTTTTGTGCCCTGCATTTGCCAGTGCGATTCTGAACGCGCCGACGACAGCTGAACAGATCCAACCCAGGTCATCACCCACACTCTCCCAGCAAGTACAAGCGTCGAAAACAGCATAGAGACACACTCCCAGTGCATCAATGCCAATTCTCTTCTCCGCCAATGGCCAGAGGACGGCCAGCGCAGCTCGAGCTGGGGCGAGTACCTGTGATGAGTGCAGAGCAAGCAAGTCGATGACAATTGTGTCAAGGTGGAATCGACTCAGTAGAGGAAGCAGCCATGTCTTTATGGGTCGTGCGTTTACTGGAGGCGGGGTAGTGAGCACACTGCTAAGCAAGGACCAATATCTAGAATCTGCGATGGGATCAGACGTAGAATCTACGTCCCCCTCTCGCCTCGTTTTCTTCGCCTGCTCAAGCAGGGCGAGTATCCATTCCCCGATGACTTCACCTTTGTTTGCGGCGCGGAATGATGGGTCTGACCATGCAAGATATGCTATCTCGATCTTGTAAGGCCCCGGGATAGATGGAGGGTCGGTGGACGATTTGAGGAGGCGGACAAGAGCATGGATGGAGTGGGTGCTGTTCATGTGTCGCTACTGGCACCGTCTTCCACGTTATTCATCGACAGTAGGGCGATTTAAAGTATATTTCGAGGTCGATTTCGAAGTGAAAACGAGCCGAAAACCAATTTCAACCTGGTTTTGGATGTGATTTGGGGTCGATGGCTGCAAGCTGCCGTTGTGTCTGAGTTTAAATTTGTAGAGATCGTATCAGTACGACGAAATCGACCTTGAAATCGACCTTGAACTACCCTAGTATGAGGCTTCCCTGCCTACGACACTTCAGAACAAAGTAACACTGCCCTGGCTATGATGCAAGTTGAAGCTTCAACTCGCCACCAACACAGATAACAAGCTTCAACGTTACGCTTGTTATCCGCGTTGGTGGCAGGAAAGACTTCAATGTGTTGTCGTTGGAACCGGCGTAGCACAACTCCTCAGTGGCACCTGTTAACTCGAAGTTCCTGCCGCCTATCTAGGTTTCTTACTCGTACACGGAAATGCATTCTTTCCTCGAGGGGGGGAGAAGAGAAACTGTTGAATCATGGGCTCAAATCCTGCGGAAACCACTAGAAAGTTATGGTAATGGGCCATGGTAAAGAGATTTCCTCCCATACGATGGGCGTACTGATTTATCTACGTTATAGACCGTAGGTGCCCCCCAACGCTTGCACCCAGTATCTACAACTGACCCGGGTTCCCACCAGGACGAAGTGCTCTGTTTTCCGGTCCCCAGTGTGGTCAAGAAGTGGACAGAGGGGCAGCAAGGTGCCCTACTCCAACTACGGGAAATCCGTGAACAGGCAGAGGTCGAACAAGGTGACGGCAGGCTACGAACAAACATAGTTCAAGGACGAAGACCCTGTATGACGCTCTTTGGGCGAAAGACATCCACGTTTCCCTGGATAGAGGTGAGTTTCCTCGGACTCTTACATCGAGGGACTGGCATTGCGGTCTTTACAAACGTTTTGAGCTATGGAAAAGCTCTTGACCAGTTCAACTACTTGATCAATTAAGGCGAAACGACCTCTTCCCGCGTTCATCATCGCTAGACCGAGTACAACTGAAGCAGGCTTGCCAGGAAGTCGCTGGAAAGAATGGGATTAAGAAATAGAAGCATGGATTATACTCTCATGTCCTTGGCCAGGAGTGGTGGTGAGAACAGGAAGACTTTACTAAGGTGAGAGGACCCGCCCGCCATACAGCTGTAAGGAAAAATAACTGCCGCAACTCAACGAGAGGTGTGTAGATTGACCGTCGAAGTATCGATGAACGTCAGGGTAACATGATCCATAGATTTCGACCATTTATCCTCTGGTCAATGGAATTGGGCCTTCCACTTCCGCCGTGCAAGTTTTTCGGAATCGCATTTACTGGTAGCTTCAGCTTCTCGAACGGAAGACGATCAATATTCTAAATAGTTCTCGGAATGACACTCGCCGCACAGACTGACCCGAACTTGAGGCCTCGAGAAAGAATCCCCATGGGCTCGAATCCCAAGGCACATCCAGTGTATAAACAGAACAAGTTCTCGGATGCCAGCAATACAATGATCTATTCTAAATCAAATACTAACGACTTACAGTCGCAGAATATAGTCGCTGGAGCTGGTCAAGTAAAGTCGAATCCGTCTACTGGCTGCCACTCATCTTCTGCGCTCGGGACAAAGTCAAATAGTTTTGAGAAGCAAGCTGTATGTGGCGTAGAAAAATGTTGGTACGGGTTTTCTCTGGAAATCTTTGCGCCGCAGCGGTAGCAGAAGTGAGTCCTACATTTGGCGCAGGTCATCTGTAGGGTTGGTGGTCAGGGGTAGTATCGATACAACGCACGATGCACAACGGGTGAAAGAACAAAACAATAGCGGAGGGGTTGCAAGTGCTACGACTTGTCGGCCCTGCGATCCAACAGCGTGAACTAGGGTTGTAGTACGCACGTGGTTACATCCCACTGACTTCTCCACTCTCACTTCACAGCCCGGACAAGCCATTGTGCTCGAGTTCATCCACTTCCTGTTTTCTTGTTCTTCCCTGTGCTTCGTCACGAGTCTCAGAACGTTTCCGCGACCATACCGATGCTCTATAGTGCGGCGCTCGGAGGAACCAGGTGGAGCGGAGAGGTAGCGCAGAATGAATTTCGAAGTGAGTGGGAGTGGACAGGGAGTGTGAGGGCCATGCCTGGCGACGATAATAAGTAGAGGTGTGGAAACAGCGGCCAAGTACGCACCAGGTACGTCGACAAAATGCACAGAAGGAATAACCGCATGCAGCGCAGGTGCGCAGGCGTGTCCAACCAGACTCGTCATCGTCGGAGCTGCCAATTCCCAGTACATCAGATTTAGGTTTTGTGACGGGCTCCTGACAGTACTCCATTGGACAGTGGATCATGGTTGGGTCACGCTCGAGATCACGTTTCTTCCGGAGCCACTTCCACCTGCCGAGTTCGTTCTCTGAGAGGACAGCTCTAACTTCGTCTTCTGTTGCCTCACGGAGACCATTTACGCCCTGCGCGTCGGGTTTCGCACAGTCGGGTTCTGGACAACCAACGTGAGAGACCTGGCCCTCCCTGACGTGTAGTCCCCACATGTCGACCAAACACGCTTTGCAAAAGACATGACCGCATGAGAGGGCAAGACAATGAGCGCCTTTGCGTTCTGAGAGGCAAATCGCGCATAGATACGAAGCATGTGCAAACTGGTCTGATTTGGACGAGGAGAGATAGGCGAGGAGGGGGGTGCGGAGAAGCTGTGGGGACGGATGGGGGATCCTAGTTCCAGCAAGGATTGAATGAGCAGAAGAGGGAGGAGGAAGGAAGAGGCGCACTGGATGGAGTGCATATCGTCGGCAAGCAATCCGACGTCTGCCAAAAAGTCACCTGTGCGCATCCACTCGACCCAGGTATAGAGGATACCCGAATCGTCTCCGGGAGACCACATTGCGGTCATGCGTTCCTTCATGAGGAGGAGGATAGATGGAGGTAACCAGGCGGAGGTGGCCTGGAGGGACTGGATGATAGGAGGAGAATGGGAGGGGTATGCGGGAGGGAGAGCGACACGGAGATGAATGGGAGGGAGAATGGAGAGGGAGAGGATGCAGGGGGGGATGTCTTTGGGTATGGAGAAGGAAGAAGAAGAGAGATAGGCGTCGTGCGGGACGGGGAAGACGCGGACGGGGGTGTCGAGGCCGAGCTCGACGGGGACGAGAAGGGTGACGATCGCATCCTCGTTGGCGACGCAGATCGTCGGATGGATCGACTGCGGTGCGAGTCAGGATCGGCGGGGGGACGAAGCTGGGCACGGACCTCGAGAACGGCCCACTCGGTGGACTGGCTGCACATCGTATTTTGTGATTAATAATGACATATAATTATGTTATGTCATTATATGCTTGCAGCAAAATAATAACGAAAAATAAGCGGCCCAAAAAAGAATCTCTCCGCTGTAGACGTCGACCACGACCAGGACGGCATCGACGAGGAGCACGACGAACATCGAGCAGACCGCGTTGCCGACCCAGCGCTGACAACGAGATCCGTGTCAGACTTGCCCATCATCCGGATTGTCTTGTTCGCTCCGCAGTGGGGCCGCCGTTGACGCTGAGGAGCGCACACCCTCCTCCTAATCCAAGCGACGCATCCCTTTGTCCGCACCCGCCTTTCCTCCTCAGAGATGGACATCTACTCCATATCCTTCACCCATCCCCGAAGGTCTCGCCATCTCCACTCGCCTTCCTCCTCCTTCGACGCCCATGACCATCGTCTCCCCCAACACATCCAACACCTCCCCGAAAACTTTTCCTCCACACTCCCTCTCCCCACAGCTCAGCCTTCCCCTTCGAGCCAGGCAGACTCCGAGACCGTCGAGAAGCTTGCCATTCTTGCAAGGTCCCTCCACAGTGTCCAGCTCTCCTACCTCCTTTCGGATGGCGGTCGCAGTTGGAACTTTTACATGTCCGGCACATACCAACAGGTCATGCTGGCTCGTGGTATGCTACTCAAAGATAGTCCTGTTCAGGTTAGTTCCCTATTCCGACCCTTTCCATCAGCCCCTCTTGCTTATGCCCCTCAGCATCGCACTGCCATCAAAGTACCTCGTTCTGACATTCTTGACTTCCCCTCCTCAAAGCCCACTCTCAAACCTGATGTACGCCGCAAGCTCGACGAAATTGCCTCGCTCACATATGCCCACATCGCCGTCGTAAACTCCCCTCTTTCCCTCTCGAGTCGAACACCCCCCGATGGCATTTCTACCAGTGCAGGTTGGACCGGTCTTGAAACAGAGCGTGTCTGCGAGCTCGTTGTAACTGGTCAGGGCGATGCGACAGAGTTGGCGAGGGTCAGACTGTTAGTTATGTTGGATGAGCTTGTTTGTATCCTTTCTTTTACCCTCGCCTCGCATTCTTCTCAACCCATCCTCAGAGTGGTCTGCATGCCGAACCTTGCGAAATTGACCAAAAGCTACATGCCATCGTTGCTGGCCGCAAACGCCATGTCCTTCAGTCTATTCAGGAGGAAACTGCCACCAACATTTATTACCCTTCCCCTCTCCAGGGTCTTGTCGGCCCCGATCTCGTCTCGCCATCAATCAACACTAATGGCAATGCCCAACCCGGTCAGATTCAAGGGACTCAACATCAGCAGGCTCACAACCCAAACGTTGTATGGATTACTGGGGAGTTCTTTGGTGTCCAGAGAGCCAGAGACATGTTGTTTCAGCTTTCTGCCAACAAGGTCTGTTTCGAACTTGCGGACTTGTGAGTCCTACTGATTTTGTCGAGTGCAGAGTAAGAGCGTCATCTCTCGGGACACTGTCATTGTTCCTCGGAAACTCGATTGGATGGTTCTCGATCGGGCTGATGACCTCAAGTCCATTATGTCCGACAACGCGACCTTTATCCAGTTCCCACCCATCGGTAGCTCTACCAGCTTGATTACTGTGTATGGCGACCACCGAGTCAATGTCCAAAGAACAATCAGAGGAATAATGCAACTCGTGTGTATCTTGAATTCTTTCGTGTTGTGCTGTTGTCTCACCTCACATGACCAGGCTTGCCAATATTATGTTGCGTCCTTCTGGCTTCTTCCAATCCAGTTCAATGTGCTTCTTCCTCCCGCGACGCTCAACAATTTGCAAGTAACGACCCTCTTGAAGCAAATCTCGCTTACAACAGGCGCAGAGGTTGTGTTTAAGAGCATGTGTTTCGAGATGCATGGTCTCGAATATGAAGTCCGAGCAGCTGTCAACATGATCTTGGATTTAGATCTCGTGAAGGTACAGTCTTTTTCAAAAAAAGCAAGAAACAGGAACATATCCACACTCACTGTCCAAAAAATGATAGGCATTTCACCACGAAATTCGTTTTCAGGTTGAGCTTGCCAACGAACATCGCGAATTTATCTCAGGAAAGAAGAACGGTAAAATCAATAAGATTATGCAATCAGCGTCCGTCAAGATAAAGTTCGAGACGTTCAATGATCACAACTTTCTTATTGACCTCTCTGGCTCCGATGCCTCAATCCTGACTGGCCTCACGCTTCTGCAGGAGGAGCTTCCCGCTGAGATATCCTTCCACGTCCCGGAGGCATATCATAAGCGCATTATTGGCATTGGTGGAAGGAACATTCAGAGAATCATGAAGAAGTATGGTGTTTATGTCAAGTTTTCAAATGCGGAAGAGTTTGCTGCGTTGGGCGGGTATAACGACAATGAGGACAATGTTGTGGCGAGAACGCCATCCAAGAATGCGATCAACCTGGATAATCTGAAGCAATCGGTTATGGAGATTGTAAACCCGAAGGTGCGTCAAGTTGTTGTGATACTCGGCACAACGGCACCTTTACTCGACTCTAGGATAAGGATTATGTTAACGAGACTCTATCCATCCCCCGCCGATACCACCGCACATTACTTGGTGAAAAGGCCATCTTCATACATGATATCGAGTCCAAGACCAATTCACGTGTGCGGTTCCCGGATAAAGAAACGGCTTCGGACGTCGTAACGATCTTTGGTCCCGAAAATCAAGTGCAGATTGCTGCTGCTATGTTATTGGTTGGCTCTTCTTACCCTCGCATGGATTACTTCATCTCACGACAAGCAGGAACACGTTCCATTCGAGGCGGACATGGCTGTTCCACCCAGTCCCGATCTACCTGTGGTTTGCGCTTCCCCCGAGTTTGTTGCATTCGTCGAACGTGTGAAACGTGAATTTCAAGTATCGATCACTCCGAATCTCAAACTCCCTGTCCCCATTCATTCTACGACGAATGGCTCTAGCACCTCATTAGACCATCCTTCTGCGTCTCAGGCGTCGCAGACAGCGCAAATCCAATCGCAGGGGGAGTACAGCTTCAAATTCCGATGTCAAAGGTCAAATAGCGACTTCCTGCTCGCTGCGAGGGAGATGCTCGAGCAATTCTTATTAAATCATAACGTTCGTGTGTACCCCTCGCCGACTGCACACACGCATAAGAGGGGCGACTCGTTTGCCGAGGCATTCCCACACTTTGATAGCAAGGTTCTTTCCACCGCAAGAAGGCATGGTAAGTCCCTTCGCGATCCGCTACCTGTACATGCATAAGAGTATTTCTTCGCGTACTCATTGTTTGACTTTGACAGAGTCAGTGGAGTTGACTCGGTCGTCGGAGATCCTCGGTGATCGGCGACTGAGGCTGGCAAATTCATCTCCAGATGTGAAGGCGCTATTCAATGCTCCCGCATACATTTACGATCTTGAAGAGCGTGAAGATTCGCAGTCGGCATATGGACCGCCTGGCACGGGACTTGATTACTGGACACCCTTACCGCCAATTGTGGGCCACTTTGCTGTGATTCCTGGTTTGTTATCTCATTGGATTAATACTTTAGGGCTCAGGAATTACATCCCGAACTCGTAATACCGAGGATGCTCTGAAACGGGGCTCAGATTCCCTGCTCGAGTCAAAGATCAAGGAGCAGATCTCTAAACCTCGATCTCTCCAAAATCGTGCACAGTCTCTCGATCTCACGTATTCCCTTTCACGAATCACCGAGGGCTCTTCGCGACTTCAACCTCCAGAATCGCCCACGACATCCACTGGGGGAGGTACTGGAGGAAATTCGAGTCCGACGAGCGCCACCGCACCTTCGTTCCCTAGTGTATATGGGCCCAGGTCGTCGGCTGTGATCGGATCATCTGCCCAGAGGAGTGCGAGGGTGATGGATGAAGAAGTTGTGGATGAAGTATCACGGGTGATGTCGAACCTCGGGCTCTGAAGACTGCGCCCTGTTCGTACGCACCCCTCGACATCCTAATTTTACTTCCAAGGCTTCCGAAACGCGATGAAAAATTCTCGAAAAAAGGACCGAGCAAGTCTGCCATGAATGAAGGGCAGAAGAGGCACTGATACAGCGGACTAGCCCATCGGGAAAATGGTTTCGACCCCGTTCCAGAAGAATGCGGTCATCCTTCTGAAACCAACTATCATTCTTTGTCTCTCGCTCGTCGGACTCAGGATTTCTATTTATCTGTATCAGGAGATCCGCACCTCTGCTTGGTACCCCGTCCCATCGCATCCATTCCTCCGTCTGTTTCACTATCTCACTCATATCATCTCCCATACAACGGCATCATTTCCCCACACGTCCCTTCTCTCTTTTCAAGGCTGAAATAGTCTCACTCACCCACCTCCCTCATCCACCATCGCACATACTTGACGGACAGATACGCCGGGTTGCTTCTGCTATTATCACCTACAATTATTTTGTTCCGCGGTGCCTACAACCTACCAAGTGAGGCACCTATCCTTCGTAAGGCTACCGTTGGATTTGACAGCTTCTATCGAATGTCTTGATTTTCTGTGTCCAGGTTGTTGCACTGTCTCGCTGTCTCCCCCATACGTTGCTTTATTTCTTGCGGCTCTGTTTCCCCTCCTGTTTTTTGTACATTACATAGGCAGAATAGTTTCTACAATAGTGGGTTGGCCATATTGTTATCCTTCCACTAATGAAAACTATATATCTGGTGACACAACTGGCTGTCCATTTGTCCACGGTCGACACGAGGACACATGGGAGTATCAGAAGACGATCCATGGTACCTCATATAGCACGAAATCAAAGAACTCCTGCTCCAAGAGCGTTTGGTACTCTCCTATGAACTCATCCGTTCCGCTGCCCTTCTGCTTCTTGGATCGACCAGAGCGAGGGGCGAGATATGCAAACTGGGTGGTCATGACAGATAGCGTCTTCTTGGTCAACCTTGGATCGGGCTAGGGCGAGCGGTAAGCATTGCTTTAAAGAGAAAAGAACGCGGACATACTTTGATAGCGAGCCCTACATAGTTGGCGGGCAGTCCATATCGGAGGACGCTTTCTACGAACAAGCGCAGAACCTTGAGATGTACCAGAAGCTGGAAGGACTCTGAAAAGTTTGTCCTCGACAACCTCAACAGTTCCGTCTGAAATGGTAAGTGAACACGAGCTGGGGTCGTCTCGCATGCAACCTCACCCAAAGTTCCTTCTCGGTAGTATTGGCCACGTCGAGCTCTTCTCGCTGCCGGTCTATCTGTTCTTCTGAGTATGCAAAGTCACGCACGATAAACCTGTGACGCTTTGACGCTCAGATTAACAGCTTTCCACTACCGTTTACCCGGATCGGACGCACTTGTTCTCCCTGCATTTCTGTACAAACTCGTCGTGCACTCTCTTGAATATCACGACACCGAAAAGAGTATATTCATCGTCTGAAGAAATGACACTGCTCGCGACGAGCAACGATCAGAAACGTGTTTGCATCGTGACATCACGGTGACCCACGATGACGAACGCGGAACTACCATGCTTGTCAGACGTTCATATTTCGAATTCCACTCTCTTGTTAGCGTTCTTTCGGATCAAACAAGGTGAGCAATGTGCAGGAGCGAATGACGAGTGTGGACATGATCACAGAACCTTACTTTGGGACTGCCACCAAACATGTTTGAATGTATTCCGAGTCCTGTATCACGTCCTCTCTCGCCACGACATCGACAAGCGACCGCACGGAGAGATTGCCGCTGAACGCGAGGCGTCAACAATAGGACCAACGACGAATGCGAGACATGGGACGCACGTCTTTTTTCGTTGCATTTGCACGAGGGTGCCCTTGACAAGGTTGTAGTTGTTCAATTTCGACTTCATCATATTGTCGATGGACGCCATGTCCTAAACGCATGGTTAGCATGCGGCAATCGATATGAAAAAGGTGGGGTGGGGTAGGGTGACGGGGCATGATATTACCTTGTTGAGGACGTCGACGGTTTCCCGCAGGCCTCTCTGCCCGCCGTATCTGCCTTCGTTCCATTTCCAGCCTCTGAGAATATGGTCATCGACGCTCCGCTCATTCACCAGGATGTGCTGTGCGAGCTTTGCGGGGTCATTATTGAGGAGATTGCGTAGGGTGTCGACGGTCTTGGCGACGGTAGAAGTGAAGAACGCGTCCTGCTTTGGGAGTTCCTCTGAGAGGGTGATGAGGGAGTCCAGGGTGCCTGTCTATGAGCATGGAGGTGAACGAGCAGCACGGGGAAGGGAGAGGAGATTCACCTTGAACGCGGGGATGGCGAACTCGGCCACGGCGGCCTGCGAGGACCCGAGCTTGAAGGTGATCTCTGGGAGCAGACCGTCCGCATCGCCGTCGTTTGGGACGGAGACCAGCCAAGTGCTCTGATCAGACGGCATCGTCGTCCAAGTCCAAGTCCCACGTTGCGCGAAAAGTAACTATTTCTTCCCGACCATGTCCATCCGACTCGGTCTCGCCAGGCTCATGTCCTCGACGTCGGCAACGACGGCGCCATACCTGCTCTCGCCGTCCAGTCTGCGCGGACGCATTTCCTCGGGCAACGTGTCGATCCTCGATGCCACTTGGTTCATGCCCGACTCCCCTCGGAGACCTCTCCAGGAGTTTCAGGGCAAGCGCATCCCTGGCGCTCAATTCTTGGACCTCGACGAGGCCGCGAGTCCCCATCAGCTCGGCCTGAAACACATGATGCCCTCCGAGCGAGTTTTCGCCGACACATGTGGTCCGTGCTTCATACCGCCCTGCGGTTCCTGACGGTGATCAATTCCGAGACAGAGAAATTTGGCATCCACCCCGACTCCCACGTCGTAATGTAAGTCCTACGCCGGAGAGTATGGCCCAGAGGCGACCATATCGCAGATACGATACACACGGAGTGTTCTCCTCGCCTCGTGCCCTCTTCATGTTCAGGGCGTTCGGCCATCAAAAGTCCAGCATCCTCGACGGTGGTCTACCACGTTGGGAAGCGGACGGTTTTGAAACCATCGGTGGGACACCGACAGGAGAGGAGAGGTCCACCTACCCCACCCCTGTCCTGGACCCGGCCGCTATTCGCTGTGAGACTTCATTTGCGCTATCGACCAATCGAATTCATTCTGAGAGCCGAAAGCAGCCTATGAACA
This sequence comes from Boletellus ananiceps, assembly GCA_038089975.1. Classification (NCBI taxonomy): domain Eukaryota; kingdom Fungi; phylum Basidiomycota; class Agaricomycetes; order Boletales; family Boletaceae; genus Boletellus; species Boletellus ananiceps. The sequence goes on along the minus strand of JBBPLV010000004.1, from coordinate 5,870 downwards.
GGTGGTAGCCAACTCGGTTGTGGAGCCAGCGTCAGACCCTGCCGTCGAAGTGGTGGTCGACGCACGTTCCCACGGCCGGTACGCCCTTTCCAGGTCGCTGTGTATCGTACCACGTCCTCATCTACGAAAAACGGCAGCTTCCTTGGGAGTGACCCTGAGCCGCGGCCCGGTTTGTCTTCGGGACACATACCCCATTCATTCTCCCTTCCGTTCACTCTGTTCCTCAAAACGCACGCGATACCGGATTCCTCCGTCCGGTACACAACTCTCTTATCTGAACCTGAGTTACGCAAGGCTCTCGTGGACGCCATTGGAGCTGACCAGACCCGGTTGGTCTTGACAGGCAAGCGTTCGATCATCACCTCCTGTGGAAGTGGCATGACGGCCGGAGTCTTATGGCTGGGTCTGAAACTCTTGAGTGCACCAAACGTTGCACTCTACGACGAGGTATGCACCGATCAGGCTCGACTCCGATTGGTAATGAATAAATTTGACCCGCAGTCATGGACGGGCTACGCCAGCAGGGCAGAGAGCCCTATCGAAAAATTAGCGTAAAGTTTCGAAATTATCAACATCTGTTTCGTCGCCGTGGTCTATCCTACGTGTAGTAGCATGGCTCGTACATTAGTGGAAGTGGTGATACATCATTAGTTGCTTTGCGTAAAGTCGTAGGTGGCGGTGTGATACCAAGTAGATGTGAACATGTCATAACGATACACATACCCGTTTGAACCGTCGAAACCCATGAGTCGCCCTGAAACCCCAAAAGAACCGAAAGAAAAAGGCAAGGAATGCGGAGACGGGACGGTTCAGCATATTTCTGCGTAGCGCTCCAACACGGTCATTAATCCATGGATGCCTTGTGCCGCTTCAATCAACACGGGTTTCTGCGCGTCTGGCCAGGAGGACCGTGCCACAGTCGCAGAGTAATGGACCTGAATGCACGTTCAACACCATCCAGACACGGAGACCAAAACGAGCTTACGACGACTTTGAACTCGCCCCGTCTTTGGAGGGTGGAGTGACGAATGATGCAATCCCATCTACGTCGGAACGAAGGATCACTTGATCGTCTGTTTGATGCGATCAAGCGGGGAAAGACTCACTGCTCCTCCAACAGGACGTTGCCCCCCATCATCTTTGCTACGGAATACAAGCCCTTGCGGGATATGTCGACCAGTCTCCGAGCGTCGACGCCGCCTTTGCAGAGGAATTGCTCCGTGTGCGCGACACGGGGGCCGACCTTGGTGGGCGTCGTTTTGCATAGTATGGTGTGTGTCCGAGCCGGACCCGAACAGCTCTTGACGCTATCCTTATCGCTGCCTTGGGCGGCAATCTCGATGTTGTGTCGAGTGTGCTCGACCCGTCTGTGGAAGAGGCGGTAGAAGAAGAGGGAACAACAGTTGACCATGTCGAGTGGACTGTCGAGGGGCTTCAAGGGCATGAACTGAGGAAGAGGACTGAGGGCACTGGAGTCATACGACTCTGCGATTATATACGTGCGTGCCGGACGCGGCATAGCTCACACCCGGTCTTCTTGCGCTTCCTCATTTCAGGGTGACTTGACCGATCTAGTTTGTGAGAGAAGGCCTGCACGAGGCAGCTCCAGAATTGAGACGACGGGCGTGATGTAATATCACAACGCATCATTGAAATGCGTGATCGTTACCTCTTCCATGTTTGTCTCGCAGTCGGATCGTCCATAACGGATCTGGAATAAATATGCATGCATACGCTTTGGAGGGAGTAGTGAGCCCACGAGGATGAAATACAAATACAGGAGGCGAGCGGGAGAATACACACGATAAATAAGTTACGGAAACAAGCGCTATCCTTGGAGGACGGCTATGAAAGGGGGTCGCCGCGAGGCAGGGAGTTTTCCGGATACGTATCCTGCACGTCCGATATAGTCTACCTCTACGCGATGCTGCTTTCCCTGTCGCAAGCGCGTCAACGTCCAGCTGACGGGGTGTCAGTCGGCAGCCAAGGGGTGGAAGGTACGCCTACCCTTCCAAAAGCAAGACATTGTAATGTTGCTTGGCAGCCTCTTGTAAAAGCTGCTGCTGCGCAAATATGAGTGCGTTGGCACATTGGTCTGCGTCTGGGATGCGCTTCTTGAAGTCAAAGATGTACTTCCGGCACGTGTCGTATGCCCCGATACGCACGATGTCGATGTCTGGGAAGAGTGATTAGAAGTGCACCAGTTTGAGATCACGGGACGACCGCCACCTGTGTCGTCGAACATGAGCACGGGTTCTACGATCTCACAGCCCACGACCTCCCAAGGTTGGTCGCGCTTCCTTCGACGGAACCACTTCATGGTACCGACGCAAGCCCTCGGGCGAGTGCGTGAGGGCAAGGAGCTGCGCCGTTGCCGATCGGATACAAAGCGCAGCCAAGACCCCTTTACTTAAGTGAGCCAATGTGCACCGCCACTGGTTCCGTTGGCTGTGTGGAGACAGGTACACGGCACCGCGCCGTCCTTGGAGCGTAATCAGGATGATGTCGAGTCAGAGATGCGAGCGTCGCCCGCGATGAGCGCCGACGGCGTCGGGTCTTGGGCGTCGCTTGCCAACGCCGAGACTTGCAGCCCCGACGCGGTCATGTTGTCGCGGGGAAGTAGGTGCACCTACCACGACTGTAGTCCTGTGGGGGCGCTCCGTGGACGAGACGGCGATGTCAGATGGATTTGATAAGCACCGTTCCACGCCCAGGTTCTGCGGAGGAGCATCGAGGAGCAGCCGAGTCAGATTCGGTTGTGGCAGTCCAGGCCACAGGGCATCCAGAGAGATTTCCTCCTCTGCGGGCCAGCACGGTGCATCGCGCTCGTCGTGGGCCCGTCTGCTGCGGTGCTGATCCGATGACGGTCAGAGGCAAGTCCGTTCCGATCAGCCCTTTGCGGCGTCGCGACTTGCGTACCGTCTACATCTCCGATACGGTATGGATGCACGAGGACGGCGCAGGGTCCGGTTGTTCATCGACCACGCTTCACCATGGTGGCGCGACTGCTGCAGTAGGGTCCTCTCCTCACAGAGGTGACCTGCTCCAGCTGGAATGGGAGCGACGACCCACTCGGGCTCGCTTCCACTGGATCTGCCTGAAGGCCGTCGACGCGCTGGGCTGCCAGCTCGACAGCCTATCATGTTTTTTGCCATGGCACGTTCTCACAGACCAACAGCACAACAGTCATTCCACAAACCCGACCACGTTCGACAGGGCGAGACGTGATCTCCGTCTAATGTACACTCACGCCATATGTACCTATAAATCTCTCCTTGTCGCGAATCTGCTCCTCAGAGGAACGATGCGAGACACGCCAAGACAGCCCCGGCGAGACCAAAGATCGACACCATGTTCTTCCCTGCAGCACTGCTGGCTGACGCGGTCGGAGATGAAGTAGTCACGCTCGACGTGACGTTAGCACAGGTGGTCGTCGCGTTACTCGGAACCGTCGCGCTCGCCGATAGCGTCAGGTCCGCACACTGGCACTCCGTCAGTCTCGACATCTTGTCGCGAGTAGAAATCAGGGACTGGCCTGATAGAGGGTCCCGTCTCCCCCGTCATAGATCACCTGAATGGTCGCATTCGCACCGTCTTGGACACCAGGCACACCAGACGCCGAAATGTTGATCGGGAAGCAGAACATCCCCTCCCCGTTCGTCTGGAAGTACGGCACAACCAACTGATACCCCGACGACGAGTTGAAAGCAGAAAACGACGTCGGGTCCTGCGCCAAGGAGATGATCACGCCCACTGTGCGGTAGAACGGAATCAGCTGGTCTACATTGTGAGCAGAGACGCGATATTCACCAGTCCACGTCGGGTGTTCGCTGTTGAGGTTGATCACCGCATTGCTGATGGGGAATGTAGTCCGATTCGACGTAACGTTGGTATACCCATCTGTGATAGTTCAGACGACGACCACTGAACACCAACATACGACTGACCGCAGAACGTCGGCTCCGTGTCCTCAACAAAGGGTCCCCTCGGTATGGGATACTGGAGCTGGAAGTGTGCACTCGCGACAGCAGCAAACACAACAGCGAGACCAACAGAAAGGCAGCGCATCGTTCGCAGTGTCCTTTGGAAAGAGTTTCCTAGCCACTGGTATTTAAGCCCACATCCGCGCCAGGGTACACGCGAAAAAAGAATTTCACCCAAAGATGGTCTTGTTTGGCTCCACCCTACACCGCAATGTCATGCGTTCAGGAACCACAGCCCACGCTGTCGAGCCCTGTATGTTCATAGCGTATGGGTTCAACGAAACTCATGGGAAAAACAGAAGAGCGCCTCCGAATCGCATTCAAGTTACGCGCTGCGACACGAGTAGCGAGCGCTCCATCATCCGTGTACTAGTTCATCACAGGACTTAGGTATCGAGCGATCCTACAGGCATCTACTGGGACGAACAGTGCGGATCCAGAACTTTGTCAATGTACCACCATCACTCTTCCTGCTTGTGGCCAATGCGTCCAAACAGAACCTCTCCGACACCAAGCCCTAGGATGATGGAAAGAATATATGCACCATTGAAAGACCTGTACATTCTCGTTTTGAACGGAACATGCACAGAAATCAGGTGTACTCACATGACTGCCAGCATGAGCGCGTACGAAAAAGTCGATTGAACTGCATGAATTGCTCCACGTGTGATGTCGTGAGTGGGTGTGAATGGCACAACGAGCTGCCTGCGCATCTCGACGGAACCCTCCCCAGATGCTTCAACACTGTCTCTCTTGCCACCGTCAGACCGCACCCCGCTTGACATCCTAGCCATCGTCACATCAGAGATCGCGAGTACGGGGAGTGGGTGGCCTGCGGACTTAGCCCTCCAGCGTAATTCCCGATTGCGTCGATAGGCGGCAAGGCAACGTTCCAATATGCAAAACAGAAACAACCCTACGCAAGCCCCTGCAATAGCACCGCGAGATGAGGGATGCCAGGCTTTGAAGATAAGGTAATCCCCATCTCCAAAATGCAACCATGGAGTCATGTTCGCTGTCATGCTACCGGACGAGTTGTCCATGTTCGGTCGATACCGGGGGTGGCCCAAGTTGAACGCAGGGGGAGATGGTTGAAAGCCAAGGAAGGTGCCGTGACTGACAAACAGCTTGAGATAACCCAATTTAGGTATACTCACGCTGTGTGGTCAGTCAACACAATTTTCATTTGTTTTCTTTCAGGATGCTCCAGAGAGATCGTTTCAATTCCAGTGCAATCTCACTCACCATGGCCTATGATTAATAATGACGTGGGGAAGTGTCGGGTCGTGTAGGTGCCTATGTCCCTGCCCCTTAGCAACACAAATGGGTGCTATGGACTCGGGAAACCGAGCGAACCGATCCAAACCAGTCCATGGGGTGGCCCAGCTGCCGCCGTGGACATTCTCTGTTGCTATCGCCACATGACACGCATCAGTTTCACTAGATGAGTCAGGTGACAGTGGGATGCCGACGGGAAGGGTAGGCACCAGAGGAAGAAAAACACATGCAGTATGGGAGGTAAAATTGCGGTGATGCGGGGAAAAACAGAGCGGGAAGTGTGAGAAAATATGAATGGAGACGACAGGGTAGAGAGATGGCTGCGTAGTTGATTGGGAGACACAGCGGAGGGTGACCAGTGATTGGTGGCACGATGCAGCACAAGTGTTCCGAGAACTGCGCTCCCACTTGTGCTGTTTCGCGTCACCACAGAGAATGCGAACAACACACCATCGAGTGGGTCGAGATGAAGACAGGGAAGGAGAGGGAAGAGAATGACAGCGAGGTGCGGCATTTCCGCTCGTAAATTGCCGATTGTTATCGTCAAGTCACTTGCTGACATCCAGCACGTGACGCTGCACTGCTGACCTCTCGCCAAATGCTACGAAC